>JASDQU010738868.1:233760-250076 GCA_032191745.1 Picea mariana
GAAAGCTTTATCAAACGGTGGCTAGAGATCATACATTGATCAGAACCAGCTTTATACTGAGCATAAGAACTAGACCTATCTCCATTGTGGCTGTTCCCTTTCTCAGTGGTAAGGTCACTGCCAGGTATGGTTGATTTCTGTTGTTTTCATTTGAAAGATTGTTGCTTCTAAATTGGCTCTTAGATCTGCTGTTACACTTGTATAGTTTGCTTCAGAATTAGACTTTAGATCTACTGTTATCCTTGAACTGTTTTGCTCCAGAAAAAAATTGTAAATCTGTTGCTATATTTAAAGGAAGTTTTGTATCTTTGTAAGAACTAAGTTGCAGATCTACTTTTGATGGTACTGATATATATGCTTGAGAGATCTCTTATCTCTGTTTTGAATCTGAGTCTTAATAACTCATTGATTGAAGTTTCTGTTTGAATACATGCATAGATCACTACTTGGAGTATAGTGATATCACTGTCTAGTTAGGATTTACAAAGTTACTGTTAAACTAGATTTCTTGTTTTATGTCTATGCAATCTTAATATCAAATTTACATTCTAACTGTCCTTGCCTATTAGCTGTTCTGTACTTCAGGATTCTTGCATACAAATTTTAAAAGAGACTGCTGTTTCTTACTTACCCTAAAAAATCTAACAGTTATAACCACCTTTAATGTATTATGGAGCCCCTTTAATATATTCTAGGGCCGACTTCTTATTTTGCCTATTACAATTATGTTTTGACCAATCCGCAAAAGGGGATTTGGTCTTTTACAATAGCCGACATGATCAATCCGCAATAGGGGATTGATCTAATGAATTATACAACAATAATAATTAGGATACACTTTGCAGTTACATTATTTCAACACTCCCCCTTAACAAGAAGGGTTATTTCAACACTCCCCCTTAACAAGAAGGGTATTCTACAACAGCATCAGGAGAGAGAGAGAGGACAACATCATCAACAACATCAGGTGGGTGAGAGGACAACATCATCAATATGATCTTGGAACACTGACTGGCGTATCTATAAATCATCGAAAGTTTTTCTCATCATCAACACAGCATAGAGGCTGGAGCATCATCAACGCAACATGGAGCTGGAGTAGCATCAACATCCTCATCAGTATGAGGCTAAGGTAACATCATCATCATCTTCAGCATTAAAGCTGAAATAATATCATCATCATCATCTTCAGCAAGGACTCGGGAGCTGAAGTGGCATCATCATCATCATCTTCAGCAAGAGGCTGAAGTGGCATCATCATCATCATCTTCAGCAAGAGGTTGAAGTGACATCATCATCATCAACTGCATCGACATGGATTAGTATAACACTAATACATCCTCATCATCAATAACAACACAAGGCTGATACAACATCAAAAGCAACAATATCATAGCACAAAGGCTGACAACGCATCATCACAGCACGAGGCTGGAAACACATCACAACAATTAAGTTGGCACATCATCACAACAATTAAGCTGGCACACCACACAGCAATTAAGCTGGAAAACACCACACAACAATTAAGCTGGAAACACCACAACAATTAAGCTGGAATCACAACACTAGACTGTCATTACGTCACAACAATTAAGATGGAAGCACAGTACTAAGCTGGCATATCTCAACACAACAATTAAGCTGGAAGCACAATACTAGACTGGCTTTACGTCACAACAATTAAGCTGGAAGCACAGTACTAGGCTGGCATATCTCAACACAACAATTAAGCTGGAAGCACAGTACTAGACTGGCTTTACGTCATAGCAATTAAGTTGGAAGCACAGTACTAGGCTGGCATATCTCAACACAACAATTAAGCTGGAAGCACAGTACTAGACTGGCTTTACGTCACAGCGGTTAAGCTGGAAGCACAGTACTAGACACATCTCAACACAACAACTAGACTGGCTTTACGTCACAGTGGTGAGGTTGGAAGCGTAGTACTAGATATATCTCATCACAATACTACTCCCCCTTTCGAGGAAGGTCATTTCGGACTATACCAAGCTTATCTCGAAAGTGCTCAAACTTTACACGAGATAGAGGCTTGGTCAACACATCGACAACCTGTTAATCCATGCTAACATATTGGAGCTTTATGGCTCCTCTCTGCACCATGTCACGGATGTAATGATATTGGATGACTTGTCATGAAATACATGATTCTCTGTCATCTTTATGCAGCTCTGGTTGTCACATAGGATTGTGGTTGCTTCCATCTCTAGGTCAAATAGATTGGTCAACAACTTTCGAAGCCATATAGCTTTGCAGCTGGCAGAACACGCAGCAATGTATTTTGCTTCCGCTGTACTGAGAGCAATGCTGGATTGCTTCCTACTCTTGCATGAGATCATGGCTGATCCCAAATTGAAACAACATCCTAAAGTGCTCTTCCTATCAGAGACACTTCCATCCCAATCTGAATCAGTGTACCTACTCAATGTGAAATCATGATCTCCATCATAACTGAGACCACAATCTAATGTACCTTTAAGGTACCTCATCACATGTTTTGCAGCAACTAGGTGAACATGTTTGGGTTCTACCAGAAACCGACTCAAGGTGTTCATGGCAAACCAGATATCTGGTCTAGTGTTCGTCAGGTACATCAACGATCCAATGATCTGTCTATACAGTGTGGCATCAATCAATTATGACTATTATCCCCGATTTCTAGGGATAACTAGGAGATCATGTCTCGAGGCCCACAGGTCCTAGACATGGAGTACTAAGAGCAGGATTGACCTGAGCATGGCCCTGGAGGGCCTATCCTTCTTCTTCTTCGCCAGATTTGTCCTGTCAGTAGCAGCAGCATCCGTCACCATCGGCTTGGATTTGCATCAGAAAAGACTCTTGCTCCATGAGGTAATTGGTCTAGGTATCATGGTATGTGTCATGTTTGATCGTTATAACTTTCTTATATATGCATCAGGTTCCTTATATTTCTGACAACTGCTTGGATCTTACACTAACCCGCTTGACCATTGTTGGGGGGATTAACGGGGTGCCCTAGCAAGCTTGTATCCATGGGTTTTGGTTAGCCACCAGGGGGGATTTGAAGAGCCATCGTCCACTCCCACCATACTATCACTTTACATCTTATCTCCCATACATCCATCCCATTCCCCTAGTCCGAGCATTAGGATGACCTTTGAAGGGTTACACTTTGTCCTGTGGGAAGAAGGGGCTAAAGGTCCGGGGGGTAAAAGCAGCTGGTAAAAGATAAAATCTATAGGAAATAAAACCTAGAGATGCTTCGCCCAGGGATCCCCGAGAAGGCAATAAAAGGCCTCTCGATAAGAAACAAAAGGGACCCGAAGAAAAATAACAAAACAAGGCCTAACCAAGAGGATGGGAGGTCTCATCACGAGCCGGCCCATTATGTTCATAGGTATCTAGCAGTATGACGTTGCCATTATCTGGTCACCACGCCAGGGCAATGACCCTTGGTTGCATGGCCAAGGGAAAGGGGGTCTCATCACGAGCCAGCCTTATCATTTCTGTGAAAATACTAGTGGGTAACACTGTTAGCTTTGGCCACCATGCCAAGGCAGTGTCCTCTGGTTAAACCTTGAAGTAAAAAAGAAAGAAAAAGGCAATAAAGGGGCTTGGAAAAAGTGCATCCATGACGGGTACAACTCACCTCCTACAAAGGCACCCACGGACAATACCTACCCCGGGTCTTCACTATGACTGGACATCCTTAGACCATATCACTTCATGTACATGGCTTGAATAATCTTCTATGGAAACTTTCTTCTTCTTATGGATACTAGCCTAATAGGTTGTTCTGTCTATTTCTTCAACCTTGTATAGTAGATCAGTGTAATGTCTTTGAGCTATTAGAGGATATGCTAAGGGTTTGGTGCATGTATTTGATGAATTTAATGATGAAATATCACTGACATTGCTATGATCCTGAGGACTGATGAGCCCATGGAGGGCAAAGTTTTTGATGTGCAGGACCATGCCCGACGGACAGGTACCAGTGGACCGATACACATGGGGAGATGATTAGCTCGAACCTCCATGGGGCTGAAGAGCCTATCAGATGGTTGCTGGGATGGCAGAGACAAGACAACGTTATGGTGAGCCTTTGCATAGGAAGAAAGAAGGACGTTCCACCCAGGACACTTTCGCTGAGCTCGGACTAGGGGGGATCACCCACTTCAGATGGAACGTTTGCCCCTTGATGGACAGGATGTCACCTAGGAGAGCTGGACATTATCTTGAGCGTGTGGCAGTGTGTTGAGGTTATTGGCACGTGTGGCAGCTTGGAGGAGCCCTAGAAGGGCTAACGTCTCACTTCTGGATGCTGGATATGCCCAAAAAGGGCCAACGTCTCCCTCAGAAGGGCTTGACGTCCCACCTTTTGCTCATTTTATGTCATTTGTCTAGCATTTAATGTAAAAACAGTGTAAATTTTGTAGTCAGCCTTGTCGGCTGTTTTAATGACCTATTTTTTAATTGAAAGGTCATGGATTGGTATATATTGAGGATGTTTTTCCCTCATTTAACATAACACAACTCACTCTCTTGTGAGATTTCAATACTTGCGCCCTATCTTGGGTAATTTTGGTGTTTTAAGTGAGGCGCAACTCTTCTTGGAGGATTTCTCTTGGCATATATGGTGTTTCTCTCAAGGAAGGTTTACAACTAGGGTTTGATTATGCTTTCTTCATGTCATGTAAGTGAATTTTTCATGCAAAACTTTTTAAGTGAATGGTTGTAGGCTTAATTTCTTACATTTTGCTATTATATTGCTGAATCTTGAAACCCTAGGTAGCAAGCACACAAGTAGGTCATTGCTATATGTCCCCTTGATTGAGAAATTGTTTTAGCCATTGATGAAGGAAGATATAGCCTAGTCGTTGCTACACTTTTCTCCCTTTTTCTGAGCTAGAGTTGAAGTTATAGGTTGAAAAGAGGAGACGTCCTAGGCCTAGTTAAATCTACACCTAGGATTTTCACCTTCTAGGGTTTGAAAGCCTTGCCCCTGCAACACTTTCTCCCTTAAATCTGTACTTTGAAGCTAGCCGTTTTGCCAAGTGTATTTAGAGAAAGAGGAAGGAGCACGAGGCCTTGCTTAAGCAACACCTGAGTGAGCCTCCTTCCCTTAGGGTTTTGATTCTAAGGCCCTGCCATTGCAGCACCTTGGAACCCTACCTTCCAGTCTCTAAATTTGAGTCCTCCCGAGACTTTTTGCCCTTGCTTTGACTCCATTTACCCTAAGGCACTGGTAATTTCTTCAACGTTGAGCTTGTAGTGTGCAAAATCATCTTTTAAACTTTTATTTTTTTTGAAACCCTAACTAACCCTAACGCCACTAACCTAGGCTGACGTCATACTTGACGCAGCAACCCTTTGACTATTAAATAGGCAATTAAATTGATGATGTCAAGCATTTATTGAATAGTGATTGATTGAAAATACTGTTGGCTTGGTCATTCTTGTAGACATTGATGAATTGGTGATCTTACATAGGCTACTTAGCAGAACGTTGACTTCATCTTGTCTATCACATTGCTTATTAATTAAAATCAGATAGTTAAGAAGTACTAACCCTTTGAGTTATAGCCTGCAAATATTGTATTGCATTGTTATCATCTTGTTCCGGGCAGGTGTTTTCAACAGGGACTTCACTTCTTTATTGGCTGATTAGCCGGATTATCTGATACTGGTGGTAACCTGCAAGGAGGGAAAACCTTAACTCTTGACCTTTTATTCTTTGCCTCTTCAAACCCCAGGTTACCGGGGATGTCTCCCCTAGGCTAACCTCCCTAAACAGAAAGAACCTCCCCATCGAGGTGACATTGGGTGGGGAAGGTTCCAGTTACGCCAGTTTGTCCACCATCTTGTAGCCTGTGACCTAAAATACAAACTGTGCGATAACAATGACAAAGTGTCGACCAATAGATTCAACTTCGTTTCCATGGGTGTATTCATGGACTTGCACTCCAACATGTCGAATCTCTTCAGGATTTCGACTGCGTACTTCCCTTGGTTAAGGAAGATCCTCTCTGGACTCTGCCATACCTCAAGACCTAAGAAATAATGCATTAGGCCAAGGTCTTTCATCTCAAATTCTGAAGCGAGCTTCTTCTTACATTCGGTGATGAGCTTTTCTTCTCTAGTTAAGAATAAGTCATCCACATACAACAACAATATCACCCGCTCATCTTTCATAACCTTGAAGTAGAGGTTAGAATCTGCTTTACTCTTCGTAAAGCCCAAGCTCGTCAGAAAACTATTTATCCTGCCATACCAAGCTCCAGGAGCTTGCTTCAATCCGTACAAAGCCTTCTTCAACTTGCAGACATGAGACTTTCTATCTTCAACTTCAAATCCTTGAGGTTTCTCTATATACACTTCTTCTTCGATGACACCATTTAGGAAAGCTGTCTTTACGTCCATTTGGTGTAACTTCCACTTCATCTTAGTTGCAAGGGCTATGATGGTTCTGATCGAAGTGTATCTGGCTACATGAGCAAATGTCTCGTCATAGTTAATGCCTTCCTTTTGAGAAAAGCCACGAGCGACAAATCTTGCTTTACACTTCTCAATACTTCCATCATCAACATGTTTTATTTTGAAGAGCCATTTGGAAGATACCACATCCTTGCTCTTCGGTCTGGGAACTATTTCCCATACATCGTTCTTTATTATGGATTGGTATTCTTCTATCATGGCATCTGCCCATTCTTTCTTCTGAATGGCTTCTTCAAAGTAGATAGGCTCCTTTTCTAGGAGATCACACATCAAAGCCGTATAGCTGGAGAATGGCTTAGGTCTCTTCACCTGTCTCGTGGTTCCTTCGGGAACACCATCTCTCTATCTTGAATAAGCTCCCTAGCCCAAGCAGGCTTTCTCTTATGGGAGATCGTCATCTGAGGAGCTTCTTGAAATTCTACTATGTCATGATCTTCTAGAATTTCCTCATTAGGGGAAGTTACGACTTCCCTTACTGGTTCTGCAACTCTGGGAACCTCCCTCACTTATTCTATAGTTCTGGGAGCTACAAGTTCCTCTTCATATACTTCTTCAAGATGACATCTTCTTGATTTCTTGAGTGTTGCATCTTCATCAAAGGTCACATCCCTGCTGATCTCTTACAGGGTATACTTGGTGTTGCATACCAAGTCTAAATATGAAAGACTGAGTCAGGATTCAAATGAGGTTTGCTTCTCGTTCTAATGTTTGGTTATCTTTGGAGCCTTCTGCTCCTTTCTATCAATCTTCATACGAGATACTCCGAATCTCAAGAGATAGCTTCTTCTTCATCTTCTTTGGTGCATGAGTGTATATGGTCATGTACATAGTCTGCTTCATGTCTCATATAATATGTATCCTTTTGCAACCTTCACTATAGCTTTCTAAGGGTTATCACCTGTGACCTGAAACAAGGTCAACAAAACAACAAGCAAGAATAATATCCTTTTGATAATAATAGATAAAGCAATAGCACGAATAATCATCACAGTAGCTCCTTTAGAGCTATCATTCGTGGCTTGTCTGAAGCAATGATCAAAAGTAAGAGATACACTACGTAATGAGGTCAACACACTTATAGTGTTGTGATCGAACATTCCTCCATGGCAACCTGGAACTAACACACGAGGTTTCTCCTAGAGGAGGTGTTAGTTGCATCAGACAAATGATTACATTAAGTATTTACCTCTCCTCTATATGCTCACATGCTACCAAGTATAATACTTTACAAAGACTGCTATCTCAACTATAGTGGTTACTTGTAAGGGGGTAGTCATCAATTTGTCATGTTTACCTTTGAATCTTATCAACTTGATTAATCAAACCTAGAGCCTTGTCCTCAAGAATGAGTGTGCTTCCTTTTCTTCCAAGTCTCCTTCACTCAAGATGACGAGTGCTTTCTTCAACCTGTCTTCTGTACTAAGACAATATGCTATCTTGACAGAAGGTTGGGTTAGAGGATAAACTCTATGATCTCAACTTTTAATCCATCCAATACCTTGACTCAGATTTTGACCAAAGGTTAGAATGATGTTTATAGCTACAACATGCAACTCTGATCAAAATAATGTCATAACAGATAGATGCATATCAGAATAATCACACCTGGGTTGCATCATTCCTCTGAATGTGTTGGATCTTGAGATCCTTCTGGATCTATGGCAAGAGATCCCTTCTCCTGCAAATACCCTTTAAAGCTTAACCGTTTAAACATGTGTGAGTACATACCTCTGACGGCATTTGCAGGTAGAGGCACCATCTGGTAGCAGCGGTAATGATCACCAACTCTTAAGAACTTCAAGGGTGATTGCAACTGGTACTACGACTGCAACTGCAACTGATACTGCAACTGCAATTGATACTGCAACTAGTTTTGAGACTGCAATTGCAACTTAGGGTTTTATGAGGAAACCCTAATTTTTCAAACTTTAAATTTTGAAATTCTGATCTAGGGGGATATATGTGCTGAGCTGAGGCGAGTAAGCTGGTGTAGTCAGATTTATGAAAATCCAACTTTTACCCCCCTCAAACTTGACCAACGGATTTATGGACTGGTGCTTATGGTTTTCTGGTACTTCTAGTACTCTGGTACTTCTGGTACTCTGGTTTTCTGGTACTTTGTGAAAACTAGGGTTTCACTTTCCGGGAGATCTAGTCACTGAAAAGTTGCGCTGAGGCTGCCAAAGTGATCCTTGAGGAAGGACACACTTTTCTAGATGGTTTTTGGGCTGAAATAATTCTTCAATAAAAAGCCCTAATTTGCATGTATGACAACAGTGACGTTTTTCACTTTCTCTTGTGAAAGATGCTCTCTCCATCTTAGCTCTGATACCATGTTAAGGTTTAATCTATTATTAGAGTTCTTTGCAATTCACTAGATAACAATAGCATAAGATAGGATCATTGAGAAATACACAATCACAAGAGACACATCATTTATCCTGGGAAACCCTCATGGGGGAGAAAACCCAGCAAAAACTTCTTTATTGTAGATAGACAATACAATGCCAAGAGATAACTCAAACAAATACAGAAAGTCCTCTCCCAAGAATGCGCCTCTCTCTCTCTCTCTTCTCCAACTGCAGCTCCGAAACTTGCTCCTCAAATGAACAAGTGAGTGTGTGTCTAATTGAGGCGCTAGCCTCCTTATTTATACAACTCTGGCTCATGTGGACAGAGGTGTCTCTTCACTGGCAAGGCTGACTTCTTCTTCTAGGTAGTTATAACCACCTTTAATATATTCTGGAGCCCCTTTAATATATTCTTTGGCCGACTTCTTATTCTGCCTATTACAATTATGTTTTGATCAATCCGTAAAAGGGGATTTGGTCTTTTACAATAGCTGACATGATCAATCCGCAATAGGGGATTGATCTAATGAATAATACAACAATAATAATTAGAATACACTTTGCAGTTACATTATTTCAACAAATACGTCACTGTCCTTGCACACACTTTCAAACGTGGACTAAGTCTCAATCCACTTAGTGTGTCCTCAGAGGCACAATACCTAAGTTCAAGCCCACTGTCACCTCGACTTGAACTTCTTCCATCTAGGCTTACTCCTAGGGAAGCCAAGGGGGGTAGACCCTAGTTACTATGTGAGTTATTAGGTGAAATCTAGGAGTTAATTTTAGTTTGTTAAAGGTTGGGGGAAACTAGCCTATATGAGAGGCAAGCAATGCAATGCACACTTTCAATGCAAAAACAAACCCTTTCCCTAAGATAACTAAGACTAGTGCCTAAGGTTGGGTAATGGGGTCAATTAAGTTACCGTAAGAGATCTAAACAAAGCAAAGAATAGCTTTACAAATTAGATTAGATACACAAGAATTATAATTATAACAAATAAGGAATAGTTAGATGATTAAACAATATACAAAAGTACAACTACTTACAAATGAAATGAATAAACACTAGTTAGATTTCAGAAGATAGTGAAGCAAAGATGAACCAACTCTAAAGTGATTTTACAGGAAAGAAAAGGAAAGAGCTCAAAGATACATTCACCACCAACACACAACTTTGCAAACCAAGCTTGAAGTGCCCCAAAGAGAGGTGCACAACTTCAAGGAGGAAACTAGAAACACAAGTGTGCAACTTCTAAAGGATAAAGATAAAACTTGAAAGAGAATCCCCCACGGGCACTAGTGCGCAACTTAAGATGAATTACTCAATCACAACAATGCTCAATTAAAATACTTGAAAGATAATGCTTGAAGTAAAGGTTGCTTGAAATAAAAGAGCATAAACCACTTATATAAGATTAAGATGTTAAGGCTTAGGTTGTTTGTGAATAAGTTTTGGATTTGAAATTAGTTAAGTTGCACTCCTACGCTAGGTGACTACCCCAATACTCCTACTGCTTTGGCCAAAAGGACTGCTAGGTGCTCAAGAAGCAAGGCAAACAAGGCCTTACCTTAGCTCCACAGGTCAATCCGGAAAACTTGGGTGTTCAACAAGGGGGACACCTAGTGCCGTGAGATCATCCCTGATCTAGCACCCCAAGTCACCTCCACAAGCCTCTTTTTTGGTGGCTAAATTTGTATCAGTAATGGGTGATCTAATTAGGCTAAGTAAATTGATTCCCCTAGAGCTTCAAGTAGATTTATTAAGCAATCAAAAGTTACTTGCATTGGAAGTTTAAATGAATGAGATAGAAAGTGCTTAATGAAAATGTACAAGAAAAAATAAATGCCTCCAAGGGCTTAAGCTAGAAAAATAAATGCTTCTAACTAATTAGATATTCACATGAATTTGAAAGGAAAAACTAGGAGCATGAAACATAAATCATTCAACTGTCTAACAAGCTAAACTAGCCTTACGATATAGCATGGCTGGCAAAGCCAAGCCTCTTTGCTAGGTGTAGGCAAAATAATGCAAGAAAATAACTTAACTTGAAAAAGAACAAGTAAACCTAGCCACACAATGTCGTCTTAAGGACAAGTGGGGAAACAAGAATAAAATCTTAAAACAAAAATAAAATCTAAATCCTAGCCTTACGATATAGCATGGGTGGCAAAGCCAAACCTCTTTTCTAGGCGTAGGCAAAAGAAATAAAAAAGTGCAGAAATTTAAATGAACTTGAGAAATGCAAGCCCTAGAGACTCTCTTGGGGCTTGCTTACAATGTGAGAAATTAGAGGAGGAAGAGGGTATTCAATACCCTATCTTAGGAGATTACTCTTGGACATTTTAGGGCCCCAAATGGGCTGTAGCACCTCCTTTTTGGTTCAGACCTGCGATAAATCAACAACAAAACTTGCTGGAAAAGCTACAAAAATGACCAAAATCTTGGGAAAATTTCTGTTAGAACAAACCAGACATTTTCTGTGTAAAAATCAGCAAGTATAATAGATTTAAATGCTCTATTCAAAGATGTTAGAATGCCAAAAGAAGTATAGAAAATAACAGAAATATTTAGAGGTTGTAAGTAGGTGAAATGGATGATTTTCAGATTTGAAATATTCACATAAAACCCTTAGGTAACCTGCAAATCTTGTGAGAAAAGTTACAAAAATAGAGAGGATATGAGTAGATCTAGATGGTAAAACAAAATACTTTGCAATACCCAAATAAACACTTCACTAGATCTATGATAATACTACCACAAATCTATCCAAGCAAAATACTTTGCTTGGAGTTCCTACACTAGATCTATGAGCTAAGCATGCACAAGAAAATAAAACAAAAACACGATCACCTCAATAGCTGCAAGATGGCACCAAGAAGACTCTCAACACCATGGATCCTCCAAAGATTTCTTTATTCAATAGAAGCAAGCTTGAGCAAATACTTGCCACAAGTTTGAGAAGAAAGAATGAGAACAAGAAAGAGAGAGAGAGAGGAGTGGGAGAGATTTTGGCATAGTAACAATAACTGAGAGTAGATGTGTGAAATGAGGGAGGGGATGCTTTCTTTTATACTTGGGAGCCAAGAGTGACCCCTCTCGGATGCTCTCAAAGTGTCATTCAATCAAGAGTCATTGAGCATCTCAAGGAGGGCACACTTTTAGGGTTTTGGTAGTGTTTAGGGTTTGAGGGATGAGTGAGGGGGTAAGGGAAACAACTTTTGACATGGTCCAACATGAAATTAGATCAAGAGGGGTGTACTTAGGGAGAAAGGGGTTTTCTTCTTTTAATTTTTGACTTTGCTTGACTTTCTTTCCAAAGGGGGCGCAACTTCCTTAGGTAGATGAGTGGATTGAAGTGGTGGCTAGGTGAGGGGTGAAAGTAAGTTAGGAAAAATGTTTCTCTCACTTAGGAAAGGGGTTTAGCATCATCTCCCACTCTTTCTCTAACCTTTTTGCTTCATTTTTACAAAAAATTGACATTTTGACTTTGTCAATTAAACAATTAAATTACCGACTCTAGACTAACTTGGAATCCACATGGACAAAGACCTAGCAAAACTTGTCCAATTGAGCTGAAACTTGGTCCAAGGGTGTAGGGGGTCTCATTCCATTTCTTTTGGGTACTCATACCCCTATCAAAAATCCCAAAGACCAAATTTTTACATTTTTACATAAAAAATAATTAAAATTATCATAAATTGGGTAATTTAAAAAAATTAAAAAAAACTACTTAGACTCAATGAAATTCCGCAAAACTCTAGGAGATATCTAGCATGGTCATTTACAATATTCCTAGACCCTAGTCACCCATAGGGCTCGATCATTAGAATGTATTTCACCACTTTGGAGGATTATTGTGGTAGTGAAAAACTCAAGGGTAATTAAAAAGGATGGTTAGGCCAAATTAATTACCCAAGGAAAAAAACACTCGATGAAGGGACTTCCCTAATGATAAATTCCTCGACAACTAACCTACAATATGATTCATGTAGATTCATTACACTATTATCCCACACATGGGAGCAAAAATTCCAATTACAAAAAGAAGTGTCGGGGCAAAAATGCCTTGTAGAACTAGTAAATCCTCAAACTTTGTCGCACCATCAGGTACATAGCTTCATGGCACATGGAGTTGACCCCCTAGCTGAAATAGGTGGTCAACAAGTATCTTACAGTAAAACTTACAAATTAGATAATTGCACAATATGGACAAAAGAACTAAACAATGGTTAGATAACTATACAACCAAGAATTTAACTTATGGCAATGAACATGAGATATTCACAATTGAGAAAGTAACTTCAACTAAGATTAGGAAGCAAAAGAGAACTAGTGCACAACTTTAAGAAAGTGAAACAAACTTTGAAGTAAATCTAGCAAAATAGAACCGGCGCACAACTTGTGAATCAAAAGGTCTTGAAAGTAAATTACCCAAGAGAGACAATGCGCAACTTAGAAAGTAGAATGCCCAAATAGAGATGGTGCGTAACCTTAGAGATAGATAGACTTGAAATAAAATGTGCCCAACTTGAAAGCAAAATACTTAGGAAGTAAAGTTGCTATTAAAGTAAATCACATAAGCATATAAATGCCTTGAACATAAAAACTTGCACAACTAAAGATAACTGAAAAGTAAAGCACAAGTGATGTGAAAGTTTTGTAGGTAAATTTTAGGAGAATTTTAGAGTCTCTCTTTGATTAGGGGGATTAAGATTTGAAGATGCAAGCCTAGACTATGTGTCTACCCCTAGACTTTTACCGCTTTGGCCAAAATGATTATTGGATGCTCAAGAAGAAGGGCAAACAAGGCCCTTCCCTAGCTCCACAGGTCAACCCAGAATACTTGGGCACTCAAGCAGGGGGGTCACCTAGTGTCGTGAAGTCGTTCCCGACTTAGCACCCCCTGTAGCCTCCACAAGAACCCTTTTTGGTGGCGAAAGTTGTACCAGTCTGGGTGCCTAATTAGACTAGATAAATTCTTTCCAATCCTAAAGTTACAAGCTATGATTAATTCCAACTTAGAAAAGAAAAGGATTGCAAATTAAGATTAATTCCCAATTTAAGATACGAGATTACTTCCAACTCAATGAGATATTAACCAATGATTGCTATAGGAAATATTAACAAATTAAACAAGAAAGCAAGCCTTACGATATTGCATGGGTTGGCTAAGCCAAACCTCTTTGCAAGGTGTAGGCAAAATAAATCAATGCATGTAAAGAAAATACTTGAAAAATAAAATAAATTGCTCCTAGCTACTCAACCTTGTCTTAAGGACAAGTGGGGCACACAAGAAATAAATCAAATACTTTGCAACCTCAACAAAGGCACAAAGAGGAGGACAAGCCTACCGGTTTTGTGCCAAAGTGGGAGAATAATAGGAACAAATAACTTAAAGGAAAAACAACTAAGCCTAGCCTCTCAACCTTGTCTTAAAGACAAGTGGGGCAAACAATTAGATGCATAAAAAGGAAAATAGACTACCTAGCCTTACGATTTTGCATGGGTTGGCCAAGCCAAACCACTTTGCAAGGTGTAGGAACAATTTAATTACAATTATTACAAAACAGAAATTATTGAAACTTGAGAAGAATGCAAGCCCAAGAGACTCTCTTGGGTTGCTTACAATCAAAGAAATAGATAGGAGAAGAAAGGGGTTTTGTTACCCCAAGTTGGGAGACTCCTCCTGAGTGTTTTGTGGCCCCAAATGGGCATCACCTCCCCTTGTCCTGGCGAGAATCTGCAAAAATCAGCAAGCAAAAGCTTGCTGGAAATTTCTACAAAACATTATAAAACTTGTGAATTTCTGTTAGCAAGCAAAACAAAAATTTACATATAAAAATATGAACATGTATTTGAATATTTAGGAACTAAATCAGAACATAAATATGCTTATGAGTGAATGAAAATGAAAAAAATAATATCAGAAATATATTGGAGGAAATCCTTGGTTGAACAAGCAAATTTCCAGATCTGAAATTTGCTCCTTCAAACCATATGTGACCTGCAAATAAGTGAGAGCTTGCTACAAAACAACAAGGAGGTGAGTAGATTAATAGAAAATGCAAAATACTTTGCTATTTCAAATAAACTAACTCATAAAACCTACAACAATACTACCATAAGTTTTTCCAAGAAAAATACTTTGCTTGGATCTCCTAGATTAGTTTAAAGAAGCAAGAAATACACAAGAAAAGAAGACAACAATATCACCTCACACAAAATACCATGGAGAGCACCAAGAAAAATCTTAATGCACCATGAGATAACCTCCAAAGCTCCCTTTTATTAATGGCAAAATATTGCTGCAAGTACTTGCAGCAAGATTTACAAGAAGAAATGAGAAATGAGAAAGAGAGAGGAGTGGGAGAGATTTGGGCAGTGTTATCGCTCAGTTTGTAGGATAGGTTTAAAGGCTTGGAGACAAGACTCAAACTGGCGTAACAGGAGCTTCCCCACCCACTGTCACCTCGATGGGGATCTCTTTCTATTCAGGGTGGCTAATCCCTAGGGAGACGTCCCTAGTAATCTGGGGTTCTGAAGGAAAAGGATCAAGGGTTCAAGGCTCAAGGTTAAAGTAAGCTTTCCCTTCACCCAATTACTGCCAAAAGGATAGTCAAAGGAGAGATATTTCACTGGAATAGCACCTGTTTGCGAGACAAGGAAAATGAAACTAAAATGTGCATACAGTGATTAGTACTTCAAAATATCAATGACTATCTTTAATACATATGAGCAATAATGAATGTAATTATTGACGAAGTCAATGATTGCAATTAGAGCTAAGACTTATAATATCACTTCCTCAATAAATACAAAATGATATTTGCATTCAATGTATAAAACAAATCCCTATTCTATCACAATGCAATAAATATCATAAATCTGCTCATATATATAATGTTGTTGTGTCACTATACTAAAGGGGTGACGTCAGCCTAGTTTCTAGGTTAGTTAAGTAGGCAAAGAAGTGAACGTTTTGCACACTAAGCCAATGAAAATAATTTATACCTCAATGTCAAATGCTATATGACAAAATCACAACGTCTTATACCAAACAAGAGATCAAAAATAAGTGTGACATCACTAGCTAGTTAGGGTTAGGTTAGCTAGACAACAAAGTGAACGTTTTGCTTTTTCAGCCAATGAAATTACTCAATACTTATGTGTCTATCAAAGGATGAGTCAGCCGCAACTTTTAGTCCAAACAAGAGTTCAAATAGGGCAAGACGTCATCAACAAACTAGGGTTAGTTAGGGTTTCAATTCAAGAAAGTTTGAAAGATTGTGTTGAACACCAAAGACTCAACGTTTTAGGTTTAGACTAGTGCCTTGGGTTAATGGAGTCAAGAAGAGAGGCTTGAAAGCTTGGAAAGATTTAAACCTAAGGACGAGAGAGTTAGGTTTGATGGTGTTGCAATGGCAGGGCCACCAAATCAAAACCCTAAGGGGAGGAGGCTCATTCCG
>JASDQU010738869.1:23979-57994 GCA_032191745.1 Picea mariana
AGAAGGGGAGCGTTTGTAATGTCCCCCACCTCTTGATGAAGAGGATTGGAGGGACTTAGTAGTCTAGTCACCCCCACTAGACTATAGTCTCATGCAGTAGGGGGGAAAAGTCAACCAGACTCAATGTTATAATCTTAAGTAGACTTAAAAAGGTAAAAAGTAACTCACTGGAGAATTAGAACACTTGAGGTTGAGTTAGGAGTTGAACCTAAGGGTTAAACTAACTCAACAGAGGATTAGAATGCAGGTATAAAGGCAAGCCTTGGGCGTACCTCTCACTCATCTTGGATTATTATTGCAAATTGCTTTTGGGCTCTTGAGCACAAAGTTTTGAGGGTTTTGAGAATACAAGCCCTAGAGAACAATTCGGTGGTGAAAGATTCCACCTATCTTGTTCCAAGCTTGGTATCGGGGATGAAATACTCCATCCACACCATTCTACAGCATGCACAGGTCTCATCACTCATCTAGAACGTCTGCATGCCGTACCCTTGAGGGTTTTCAGCAGGAGAGTGCACCATTCATTGAGGGAAGTTTGATCCAGGAGATTGGCATGGCTTTGGGATATTCTAGCACTTGGGTTTTTCTTGCAGGGCTTTGATCATTAGTTCTAGTGCATTTTGAGAGGAATGTTCTTGCTGGATGATTTCCTAGAGCATTGGCACAGTTTGGACTCTGGAGAGAAGGAGGGCGCTATTGAGATTCATATCTACTCAGTTTGGAGGGGTTATACTTCAGATCTTACCTTGAGACTTCACCTAGTGACTTGTAGTTTCCCGATCTATCTTTCTAGGGAGTTTYAGGGCATTTGGAGGTCTCTCTCATCTGGGCCGAATTATTGGGCATTGACAGGATTCAGGAGGGCACAACTTCAATTAGGGTTTCAACATTTGGAGAGGCATCACTTGGCATTTCGGTCTGAAASTTCAGGAGGGGTTCTACTCACCCCGATCTATCATTCTACAGGTTTTGGAGTCATTTGGAGGCTTCCATCACCCAGACCGAAATATTGGGTCTTCTCATCTCTTTAGGAGGATGTGCCATCAACGAGGGGGTTTGGACTTGACCATGGTTCTTCTTGTATTGGTCTTCATTTGTATCCAGTCTTTGGAGGTTCGCATCTTCTTATCAGGAGCATTTTGTAGCAGCTCATATCTTATCTATTGGAGCTATCTGATGTTATTCCAGATTTGCATCCTTATTGTATCAGGTTCTTGCTTATTATATCAATAAAGGTCAGATCTATGCTGTTTGATTCCATATCTTGTGTTACTGGTTATATCTTGTATGCCATTGTTATATCTTTAGATCTATGCTTGTTAATTGAAATATAAACCCTAAGACATAACTTAGAAGTAAACCTTCAAGCAAACACACATCTATCAGTTGAATAGTGAGCAGTTAGTGTTCCAAGCGAAAAAATTGGCTTCGGAACATTTCAGTGGTATCAGAGTGTTGATCCTCCCATCCTGTGAGGGTTAGTGCATGCAGAAGTTCAGTGGCATTTATATGGGCAGGAGGAGGAAATAGATAGGTGAGGCAGAGGCCGAAATGGAAGGATTAGGTGAGGACAGTGAGCCACAAATGCTAGCAGGGATCGCTAGGAAGCTACAACACTCCATAGAGGTGTCACAGAGTAAACTTGTATGTCACCTACAGGAAAACCAAGAGACAATACGTAGGGGACAGACAGAGATGTTAGAAACCTTGAAAAAGGTAAGTGATAGCCAAGAGTTGATATCACGGCTTTTGATGCAGATGACTCATGGGGGAAAAGGTCTAGAATCTTATGCCAACAGGGAAGCTAGTGGATCTCATGGCGGGAATAGACATAAGCAGGAGCATGCCCCCTATTATCATAGTGAGGGACAAAGCCATGGAGGGGGAGCATCACCGGGACAGACACACAACATGGCAATTCATAGGCCCTATCTACCTTCGTTTTTGGATGAACAAACACAACCAGAATTCCAAGACGAAATGGAGGACATTTTTGCACAGTATGTCAGGGAATATAACTCATTGAGCATAGCAGTCCAGAGACAGATGACATTGGATTAGTATTGTGGATTCAAACTTAGGGACAAACCCAGGCCGTACCACAGGAGCAACTATGAGTTAGAGCGTAGGGCTGGGAAAATGGAGATCCCCTATTTTGATGGGTCTCCCAAGATGACGACACAGGCTTGGGTGCAAAAATTGGATACTTACCTGCAGCTTAATCCCATGAGAGAGATGGATGCCATCAAGTTTGCCACCATGTACTTGGAGGGCAAAGCTCATGACTGGTGGTACCATGGGTTATCTACACTTGGCCACAATCAGATAGTGGCATACACAGAGTTTACACAGAGGCTTATTGACAGGTTTGACCAGGGGGATCCAAAACTCCATTTCAGGGAACTCACCCAACTCAGACAGACAGGATCACCTGAGGTGTATATTAAGGAGTTTTAGAGGATAGCAATCATGGTACATGTCATGTCACAATCAAGACTCATGATGCTTTTCATAGAGGGTTTGATGGAACCCTTAAAGGGTTGGGTTAAGGCTTTCAAGCCTACCAACTTGCAGGATGCTATATGGAGGACGAGAGATCTAGGCCCAGCAGCGAAATCTAAGTTTATACCTAGACCACCTCTAAACACCGGAGGAAGAGACCAAAGACCTCCAATGAATCTGGGAGGAAGAGACCCAAGGGGGTTTGACAGGGGAAGAGGTAGGATGGATGAGAACACAAGGAGGGAACTAAGAAGAAAGCAACTATGCTATACATGAAAAGAGCCTTGGGATCCATCCCACAAGTGCATGGGCAGAGGCAAGGCCCACTACATTGAGGTGACTTTAGACAATGAAGAGGAGGAAGATTTCGACCACCTGCAGAATATAGAAGCAGATACCACCGAAACTGCTGAAGAAGAAGGTCCAGGTCACGGCATGACAACAAAAGAGAAGGCTATGTTGGCATCCATTAGTGGGGTACCCAAGTACAACACCTTTAGCATGAGAGGGGTACTACTGCGATAGAAGGTTTCGGTTCTCATTGATGGGGGTGCTTCACACAACTTCATTGACTCATCACTACTACAGAGGAGGCACATACCCACAGTTGAATTTGAAGGATTCAAGGTGGAGGTAGCAGGAGGAAGCACCATGCCCTGTAACAGGTATATTTCAGGGATGAAGCTTACACTGGGTAGACATGACTTAGCACAGGACTGCTATGTGATGGACCTCCCTGATACAAACATCATCCTTGGGGTTTAGTGGGTTAGTACGTTGGGACCAATCACCACCAACTACAAGACTATGGAGATGTCTTTCACAGAGGAAAGTGGGAGAAAGGTAGTTCTCAGGGGCATGTSAGGAAACACARCTAGGGTGGTYAYARCAAAGCACGCATGGAGGCCATTTTCAGAAGAGAGGACATTGTATATRCTGTTGAGTGTAGGATTTCRGTACRTGTGGACAAGRAAGGAAAGGYTCACTATGCACCARARATTYAGAGAATCATTGACAAACATAGYAAGGTGTTTGGACCCATTCCACCWAGAGTACCACCAGATAGGGGGTTTGAGCATATCATAGAGCTRGAAGAGGGRGMRAAACCARTCATYACYABTCCYTAYAGACACCCAAWGAAGTACAARGAYGAGATAGAGAAGGYCATCAARGAACTRTYAGACATGGGTCACATTAGACCAAGTTCCAGTCCTTTTGCATCTTCAGTGGYACTAGTMAAGAAGAAGGATGGAACCATKCGCATGTGCATYRATTTCAGRGCATTGAACAAGAAAWCTATTAAGAACAKGTATCCCATTCYGAGGATTGATGAGCTATTGGATGAKCTCCATGGGGCTGTTTACTTCACCAAGATTGACTTGYGCTCTGGCTATCATCAGATCAAAATGAGGGAGTAGGACATCCCCAAAACTGCCTTCAGGTGTCACTACGACCACTATGAATTCCTAGTGATGCCATTTGGATTGACTAATGCGCCAGCCACATTTCAATCTTGCATGAATCACGTCTTCAACAAGCAGTTGAGGAAGCACCTTCTAGTGTTTTTTGATGACTTGTTGATCTATAGCAGGACTTGGGAGGAACATATTCAACATGTGGAACAAATTCTAGCCATCACGGAGGACCAATCCTTGTATGCAAAAGAGTCCAAATGTGAATTTGGAATGACAGAGGTCCTCTATTCGGGACACATCATCGGAGTAAAAGGGGTACAGGTACACCAAGAGAAGATCTGAGCGATACTTGACTGGCCCACACCTAAGACTCTTACAGAGTTGAGGGGGTTTCTTGGCATTTGCAACTATTACAGGAGGTTCGTCAAGGGATTCTCACAGCTTTGTGCACCCTTGACTGATTTGACCAAGAAAGGGGCTTTCAGATGGAGTGCAGAGGCACAGTTGACATTTGACAAAATGAAAAAGGTAATGAGCACCTGCCCAGTTTTTGCCCTACCAGATTTCGGCCAACCCTTCACATTCGAGTGTGATGCCTCCAGAGAGGGCATTGGGGCCGTACTTATGCAGAATAGGCACCCCCTTGTCTATGAGAGCCGAAAGTTGAGGGGCCCTGAGCTTCTCTACACTATCTATGATAAAGAAATGCTGGCCATCATGCATGCATTGGCCAAATTCAGGCAATACTTGGTAGGGGCAAGATTTGTAGTGAGATCAGATCACAACAACCTTAAGTACTTCTTGGAACAGGACTTAAATGAGAGGCAACATAAGTGGTTAGCAAAATACAGGCCTATGATTTTGACATTGAATTTGTCAAGGGGAAGAATAACGTAGTGGTAGATGCATTATCTAGAAGGCCATCAGTTTATGCTATGACCGATATTCCAGTTGACTGGAAGGCCCACCTCTTGGTAGAATACTCAAAAAACCAGTTCGCTTGTCAGTTGATGGATGGGCAGATACATGATGACAACTTCAGAATCATAGATGATGTCATCAATTACATGTGCCGAATTTTCTCGGTTCCTGAGTCGGCCTTTAAGGCCAAGGTATTGCAAGCATGTCATGATTCACCTGTGGCAGGGCACCAAGGAATTGTCAAAACATACAGGCAGGTAAGGGAAAGGTTTTCATGGAAAGGTCTCAAAGAAGATGTAGTGTGCCACATCAAAGAGTGCACTACTTGCAAGGAGAACAAGGATGAGCATACACATCGAACAGGACTGCTACAACCTCTACCCATCCCAGAGCACAAATGGGAAAGCATCTCCATGGACTTCATCACAGGGTTGCCAAGGGCACAGGGGAAAGATTGTATTTTTGTGGTGGTGGACAGGTTAATTAAATTTGTACACTTCTTCTCCATTGCCACAGACTTTAGTGCAACACAAGTTGTAGATTTTTTCTTCAGGGAGATCTTCATACTACATGGTTTACCCAAGACCATTGTTAGTGGCAGGGATAGCCGATTTATGAGCACCTTTTGGCCGAAGTTATTCAGATTGGTTGGTACGGCCTTGACCCCTAGCACCAATTACTACCCTCAGATTGATGGGCAAACCGAAATAGTCAACAAGTGGCTGGAAGGCTACCTTAGAAATTATGTAGCAAGGCAACAAAAGGCATGGGTTAGGTGGCTACACCAGGGGGAATACTGTTACAACACCACTTATCACATGTTCATTGGCATGACTCCATTCAGGGCCTTGTACAGTTATGACCCTCTCTCCTTTGTAGAATTTGCCTTTGGTGATAGCAGGGCTCCGATGGTACAGGATTGGGTGTAGCAGAGTCATGACATACTCAGAGAACTTAAGGATCACCTGCAAAGAGCATAGAATCAACAAAAGGTCCAGGCAAACAAGAACAGGGTAGAGCGTACTTTTGAGGTTGGTGACCTGGTCCACTTAAGGCTCCAACCGTACATACATGCTTCTATCAAGCAAAGTGGAGCAGAAAAGCTCCAACCTCGATTCTTTGGACCCTATAGGGTCAACCGAAAGGTAGGGGCCGTGGCTTATGAGCTTGATCTTCTACAGGGCAGTAAGATACACAACGTCTTCCATGTGTCATGCTTGAAGAGGGCCATAGGCCAACACATCACTCCACTTGGGGTACTGCCACCCTTAGACGAGGAAGGGCAATTGATACTGGTGCCAGAGGAGGTATTGGAGGTTTGTGAGAAGAACCTAAGAAGGAGGAGCATCAAGGAATACTTAGTCAAATGGAAGGATTTGCCTATTGAGGAGGTTACATGGGAAAGTGAACAGGTCATACGGGAGATAGGTGCAGAATTGCTTGTGGGCAAGCAATTCCTAGCAGGGGAGATTGTAATGTACCCCACCTCTTGATGAAGAGGATTGGAGGGACTTAGTAGTCTAGTCACCCCCACTAGACTATAGTCTCATGCAGCAGGGGGGAAAAGTCAACCAGACTCAACGTTATAATCTTAAGTTGACTTAAAAAGGTAAAAAGTAACTCACTGGAGAATTAGAACACTTGAGGTTGAGTTAGGAGTTGAACCTAAGGGTTAAACTAACTCAACAGAGGATTAGAATGGAGGTATAAAGGCAAGCCTAGGGCGCACCTCTTACTCATCTTGGATTATTATTGCAAATTGCTTTTGGGCTCTTGAGCACACAGTTTTGAGGGTTTTGAGAATACAAACCCTAGAGAACAATTCGGTGGTGAAAGATTCCACCTATCTTGTTCCAAGCTTGGTATCGTGAATGAAATACTCCACCCACACAATTCTACAACATTTACAGGTCTCATCACTCATCCAAGACGTCCGTAAGCCGTACCCTTGATGGTTTTCAGCAGGAGGGCGCACCATTCATGGAGGGAAGTTCGATCCAGGAGATTGGCAGGGCTTTGGGATATTCTAGCACTTGGGTTTTTCTTGCAGGGCCTTGATCATCAGTTCTAGTGCATTTTGAGAGGGCTATTCTTGCTGGATGATTTCCTAGAGCATTGGCACAGTTTGGAGAGAAGGAGGGCACTATTGAGATTCAGATCTACGCAGTTTGGAGGGGTTATACTTCATATCTGACCTTGAGACTTCACCTAGTGACTTGCAGTGTCCCGATCTATCTTTCTAGGGAGTTTCAGGGCATTTGGAGGTCTCTCTCATCAGGGCCGAATTATTGGGCATTGACAGGATTCAGGAGGGCACAACTTCAATTAGGGTTTCAACATTTGGAGTGGCATCCCTTGGCATTTCGGTCTGAAACTTCAGGAGGGGGTTCTACTCACCTTGATCTATCATTCCACAGGTTTTGGAGTCATTTGGAGGTTTCCATCACCCAGGCCAAAATATTGGGTTTTCTCAGCTCTTCAGGAGGACGTGCCATCAGCCAGGGGGTTTGGACTTGACCCTGGTTCTTCTTGTATTGGTCTTCATTTGTATCCAGCCTTTGGAGGCTCGCATCTTCTTATCAGGAGCATTTTGTAGCAGCTCATATCTTATCTATTGGAGCTATCTGATGTTATTCCAGATCTGCATCCTTATTGTATCAGGTTCTTGCTTATTATATCAATAAAGGTCAGATCTATGCTGTTTGGTTCCATATCTTGTGTTACTGGTTATATCTTGTATGCCATTGTTATATCTTCAGATCTATGCTTGTTAATTGAAATATAAACCCTAAGACATAAATCAGAGGTAAACCTGCAAGTAAACACACATATATCAGTTGAACAGTGAGCAGTTAGTGTTCCAAGCGAAAAAATTGGCTTGGGAACATTTCAGCGTCTGGGTGTCCCCCCTCAAAAAGGAGGGCATCTGGGAACCTCCCCCTCCCAAAAGGGGGATGCCTGAGCACCCCTTCTCCATGATTTTTTGTCTAACAACCCTTCAAGGAAGAACAAAGATAGGGGATAGTGTTTTGAGGAGTTTGTGACCTTGGTAATTAATGGTAATATTAAATTCTTAAAGTAAAAGGATATAAAAGGAAGATAAAGGAGAATGTCACTTATCTTCCTTTTCTATCCTTTGACTTCAATTTTTAACATTACCATTAGTTGTTTCAGGATGTTTGAGAGTGGTTCCAACCTCATTGGACTTCATATGGAGAAAGTAAAATTTCATATCCCATTCAAAATTCAACAGACATAACAGTTTTCAGGATTTTAGGATTGGTCGGATTAAAAGATTATAGCGTTTCCCCTAGATTGCACAATGATGAATTTGCATGGGATGAATTGTTATTGTTGGGGTTTTATCATTATTATTTTTATTTTTATAATTTTAGAGACAGGGACCCCTATGCTAGGGACCTCGACATCTCCCCGCCACCCTATAATTTCCCTAAAATTTGGGGGTGCTCCCACACATCCCCCATGTGCATCTCCCCGCTCCCCCATCCCGGAAACTTGGTGGAACATTGCCGGAAAGAGCTCATCGGAACCCTTAGCTCACAAGGATCTCAAATATATCACCATCTCAGATATGCACACCTCAGAACCCTGTCTCCTAAAATGTAGTAGTACTGCTAAAAATAGTAACTCTCTCCCATCTGATGAAAACCTGTGCAATATCTGTCTCTGAATCAGGAACACATCATTGAATCAATCCTACACCTGAACTTGATGGGAACCAACCCTGGCTCAAGCAAAGCTGTCTCTGGAAACAACGTTTGAATACCAGCCAAATGGAATATGCTGGCCCTTAACCCTCAAGATTTATAAGTGAGCAAATCCAGGTGTTAACAAGATCCTGTATAAGTTTTCCTTCTGCATGAGGCAAGATTGTAGGATGGAGGGTAATCTTTGGCTGGCAAGTGCAGATTGATAGTTAAGCCTTAGGACTTATTGGACCCAAGGTGTGGGACCATTCTGGCAGCCCTTTGAATACTGTAACTGTCTTTAAATATGAAAGAGTATAACTATAAAATTGTTTCTTGTGAAGAATATGATGGCCAGTCTCTACCTCCCACATCAATGTATGTACTTCTTAATTAATAATCTTGAGATTTCACTTATTCTTCATGCATGCTTATTGGCATCCCTTTACCTTAACTTTGTTATAAGGTAAACAAAAGAGTATTCTATTAGTAGATGACCTATGTAGCAGATGGGAGTTAAACTGGGGTTAGGGATGCATTCCCTGTCATGGTTGCAAGATTGGGAATACTGTAGGGATGCTGCCCTGATTCGTGTGCATGGATTGATGCCTATGGTGTCCAAGGATGCACTCTACATGCCTGTGAGATACTAGGGAGGTTTTCTCGAGAACCTTGAGGGTTTTTGGGGAATATGACTCCCCCAACCACCACCACCCAAATATATATATATATATATATATATATATAGTATGCATGCTATATAACACACATATATGTTGTATTTAATATATACTCATGTAATATATATGATATACATAATATTGGAAAGTCTAGCTCTGGATGCTTCACTTGAACCATGCTCGATATCTCCCAAAGAAAGGGTCTCCAAGGACGTGTCCAAGTTAGGATTTTTTATAGCTCTAAGTCTGATATCTTACAAGGGTGTTTTATATATTTGGAATTTTATGTCAAAGGATACGGGTGTTGGAATGTATGGATACCAAATCCACACTCCTCTTAGCCACCGATTTTTTCCTCTGTTTCATGTGCGAGTAAGTAATGTTAAGTTTAAAACTGACTGACTATGTGCTCTATGAATAAGTGTTTTTAATTTGGACATGAATATTATTTGTCTATGGTATTTTTGATTTTGTTTTTCATACAAACATCTATAGATAAGTTATGGCTGAATTCAAAACTTGTGGTACAGGGTTGCTATATAGGTGATCAAGGTCTTACAGCTGTAGGAGAGCAATGCAAACAACTTGAGGATTTGAATCTTCGGTTTTGTGAGGGTTTGACAGACAGAGGTGTGACAGCAATAGCGATTGGCTGTGGGAAGACACTGAAAGCTATTGGTATTGCAGCATGTGTACGGATAACTGATAGTGCTATGGAAGCTGTTGGAGTCCACTGTCACTGTCTCGAAAAATTAACCTTGGATTCTGAGTCCGTTAATGATGTAGGATTGCTGGCAATAGCTCAGGGTTGCCCTGCTTTAAATTATTTGCACTTACAGTGTGTAAATGTCACAGATGAAGCCTTAAAAGCTGTGGGTCGATTCTGTATCTCACTGAAGACACTTATATTATGCAGTTTCCAGAAATTTACAGACAGGTAACATTTTTCTGCACTTCTGCATCACCTTGTCCCAAAACTAATTCAACTTTTCTGTTAGGAAATTAATATGCCTAATCTTCTCAGTCATGTTATTATTGAGTCTCTTGGAAAGTTTGTAACCTTCATAATTTAGCCATGTTGCACGAGTTTATGGAATGTGGGAACGTGGATAGAATGTCTGGAATGGCTAAAAGTTTTGCCCAAATTTATTATTGAGTCTCTTGGAAAGTTTGTAACCTTCATAATTTAGCTATGTTACACGAGTTTCTGGAATGTGGGAACATGGATAGAATGTCTGGAATAGCTAAAAGTTTTGCCCAAATTTGTAGGAAAGGCCAGTTTGGGAGCGGAAATATTATATATTAAAAAAATTAAATTAAATTAAACTTTACAAATTAAAGTTAACTATAATAAATAATATAGATACTAAATTCTAGTTTAAAAACTTAAAAGTCTAATTAAATAAATATTATGCATTATACATGTATTTTGTAGCTTAGTAAAAAAGTAGAGATAGCATAATCGAATTGAAAATATAACATTAATTATATATATATATATATATATATATATATATATATATATATATATATAATTTATAGATTTGTTTTTAAAATACTTAATTTATTTAAAATAATAAATATGTTAAATTTTTAATTTTTTTTTTAAATACAACTTAATTTATAAGTTCATATTAATATCACTTATGTAACGTGTTACAATTATGAACGATACACTTGTAAATTATTATAAAGCCTATACATCTATAAAACATATAAATTAACAAGTATTTACAATTATAACTTGCATTTACACTTATAAAATTACATTATTAGAAAAATGTTGTGAATAGTGATGTAATATCCGACAATTTTTACCTTCTCGTGATGACTACTCCAGCGATGACTAGACCTTTAGTCACCTAGCGAATGATAGAGACTAGAACGTCGAAGGGCACAATCCACGGTGGCATATTCCATGAATATCTCCTTCGACATGCCAGATAAAAATATATTCAAAATTAATTATTAAATGATATGCAGGTTGAAAGGTGAATTTACGTGTTGAACTTTACCGAATTTGCCAATACGGTGACATACTACACAGGAAACGTGACTGGAACCACTCACAAGCTCTCGATTTCATGAACCGAAAGTTTTTGTGTTGTTCCCTTCCTCTTGACTTTGGCAGGGGATGACTCAGTAGCCTATACGACTCCCGTAGGCTATAGTCAGTAGAAACACGAAGTCACAGAGATTTATTTCGTGTCACTAGGTTAGAAGATGTCAATATCCTAAAGTGACATTAAATAAAAAGATAAATAATTAATTACTTAAACATTAAAAAGTGATTTTTAATGTTTAAGTGAAAATTAAAGGGGGAATAAGGTAAGGTTTGTATTGGTCAAAAAGGGGGAATATCTAGAAGGCTTGGAAGAAGAATAAAAGGAGGGGTAGAGCTTCACCTTGACATTATGATTTGATCTCTTGTCTAAGTGCTCTTGAGAACCAAGGTTTTGTTAGGGTTTGGAAAAACCCTTCCATTGTTGGTCTAGTTTCGGTGGTGCAATACCCACCCTAGCTAGACAAAGAGAGGGAGTCCATCCAAGATTTCCATGGGATCTTCAGTTGTGATTATTCTCAGCTTGGGAAGGATCAATCTACTTAGGAGGGTTGCAACAATCATCTTGAAGAGATCGATTTCATTGTTTTTGCAGGGTCGTGGCACTTGGAAGGTGGAGAGGAGGATCTTGTGTCTTCTTGGGAGGCCGATCCATCAGTTGAGCAAGCCGTGGGGGTATAAGGAAGTTGCAACTTCAATTATGGGAACTGTCTCCCATTACCGACAAACCGTGGCAGCATTGTTGGTGGTCCTGTAGCTGACCTCGGAGGAATTGATTGCAGGGTCGAGGGTTAAAAGAATCGTGGGGCTTGGATAGGGCCGAAAGGCCATTATTGTGGAGCCGCCAGATCTAGGAGGTGGGCCGAGAGGCCAAGCCATATAACAACGAGGGTTTGAGGGAGAGCCGAGATCCTCAATTGCTGTGCAGAGATGAGTGTAGGGCTGCAAGGGTATTCTGCAGACCAAGGGCAGAGAAAGGAGACGTGGGCTCTTAGGAATTGGATAGAGAAGATGGGTTGACTGCCATAGCAACAGAGCAGAGGAGACTGAAGGGGAAGCGAGCTATTTGGAGCATCTTCCAACAGTGGGCAACAAGCTATTGAAGGGTTATTGGCATCATTCTCAGGTTTTGCTTGTTATCGTGTATTTATTAGAGTATTGTACCTACTACAACAACCTCTAGAGACTTTATTATTGTACTGGTGTTTCCATCCATAATAAAAGATGGCAATGTGATCTCCTCCATTTGATGTGTACTTGGTTTTCATGCCATAGGTTTGATGAAATAACTACCGTGGAAGTATATGCAATTGTTTGTTGTGAGTAGTCTATCCAGAATTTTGCATAAGGGCAGATGAATGCAAATTGTTTGACATAATTATAAATCAGAAAACTCTATAAATTCCATAATATTCTAGCACAACCGACTTAGGGATATTACAGTTGTATCAGAGCTGGTGATCTTGCCAGCCTGTGATTTCTTGAGGCATTGATGCCAAGGAAAACTAGAAGACGTGGGGGACAATCCATCCCAGGATCAGAGTCATCAGAAGAGGTAGAAGCAAGAGTTATGGGGGATCATAATGAGAGAGTTATGGGGGATCGTACTGAGGATAGGACCTTACAGCTGTTAGAAACCATAGCCAATGGGCAACAACCTAAGTCACAAGATACATCCAAATCCCCCTTGTATTGCATTTCCATCAAATCTGACATGATTTGACCTGACACGTGTCTGAAACGATGTTGCAACGTGTCACGTGCATCCAAATCCCCCCTGTATCGCATTTCCATCAAATCTGACATGATTTGACTTGACACGTGTCTGAAATGACGTTGCAACGTGTCATGTGCACGTGACACGTTGCAATTTCCTGTTTGACACCACGAAAAAAGCATGTCTTTTAAAAGGGACACGTGTCCCGTAGAAAAGAGAGCCCGCAGGCCCATAAATCCGATTTTTGACTTGTTTTTGGCCTCATTCGTCCCACAGGTTGGAGCAACAAGTAACTTAGAGTGCAACAAAGGGCTTTAATGGAGTGTGAGAAGGGATTCCAAGTGCCAAACAAGTGGATTTGTCCACCATTCTTTAAGTTTTTTTCTACAGCAGCAGTCCAAGAACTTTGCTACAACAACCATGGATCAATCATCAAGGGCAGCTGGAACAGGGCAAAAGAAAGGGAGGAATTTTCCCACTAATGATGTTCCCCCTCCTTCATTTTCAATAGGGTCAACTAGTGTTCCATCTATTGGAATTGGGGCTGCAACAACAATTTCCGAGGCTGAAAAACACGCTGTTTTAGCAAGGCAACAAGCTCAAGAATCAAAGTATCCATTGTGGAGGTATGTCACAAGACATCAAGGCCTCGGGTCCAAGTTAAATGGGGGAGGTAATATTCTTTGGACTTGTAGTTTTTGCAAGAATCAATTTACAAGCACCTACTTCCAAGTAAAGGGCCATTTATTGGGCACACCTTGTGGACTTGGACCATGTCAAGGAGTGAGTGCATCCAAACGAAGAGAATTGGAAAGAGAGGCCAATGTTGGCAGGGGGATCGTGGCAACAACATTTAGGAAAACCAAGAATGAGGATCCTCTTCCATTCTTGAGGAAACCATCTAGCAAATACCCATTTGGGGGTGGGAGTGCAGCAACAAGAAAGAGGCCCGCAATGGGTCCTGTTATCGCACAATTTGTACTTGCCCAAAAGCTTGAGGCAAGTGAATACTAAATTGGCGTAATAAGGAGGATGTCCTATTGCTGTCACCTTAATAAGACACCTCTTTCTATTTAGGAGTGGTACCCCAGGGGAGACAAAGTCCCACCCCTCTCACAGGTCACTTTGATCAAAAGTTCCAAGATTTTTAATGAGATGAAGCAAAATAATATTTAAGTGTACCTGCCCAGAACAAAACAGCAAGAAAAAATGCTATTTGCAAGTACCATATGATGTTAGTGCTTCATAAAACCATAGACTTTTGATAAAATGAACAAGCTGATATAAAAGCTGAGGCAATATAAGTATTTATAACAACAATATATATTTAGCAACAACTACACAATTATGCCTCAATAATGCTTCAAAAATGTCAAGAAGTGATGTCATAAACTTGACAAAATGATAGTAATTGTCAGAAACAATGGTGGCAATGTATTATCAGCTTTTGATCTTGCTTTTAAGATGAATTTGCTGCTGTTATAGATGGCTGTAGCAATCTTTTGCAAAAACAACAAATTAGTTAGTAAGTTCGTCTAATATAAAGTTAGAAATAGTTAGTAAAAGTCTCAAGGTAGATGGTTTAAGAGTTTGTTTGGTCAATCAATCACTTGCAAGGTGTGAACTAGTGCCTTTTAGGGTATAAATGGAATCAAAGTTTGCAATGACAATTCTTAGAGGGAAACAACAAATGATAATAGATGAACTAAAGGAAGGGGAAGATAATTGAGGTGTTAGTAACCTGAGGCCTCAACATCTAAAACTCTAGAAGGAAAAAATGCTAGAAAGTAGGTAACCCTAGGCCCTAGTGATTTCCTTCTTCTTTAGATCAAACTTGAAATAAAATGTGTGAAGCTTAATGAAACAATGCTACCAGAGTGCTACAAAGGTAGGGCTCTAGTGTATTCTTCAAGGGAGATGTTCTCTAGCAAAATCAAGTAGGTGAAAAATTATAAAGAAAATGACAATAACATGTGCTTTTCTCCTAGGGTTTCAAACTAGCAATTTCATAATATTAGAAATGAATAATCAAATGTACCTTGACCATTCAAAATAAAGAAGAATTGTAGATTTTACTTACTTCATCAAGAATAATCTAGTAACAAAACCCTAGTTGAAGACTTTCCACCATGAAAATGCCAAAATACACCAAGAATAGCCTCCTCCAAGAGTTGCGCACCTCTTAATTTCAGCCAATAAGCCTTAAAAGAGGCCGAATTTCAGACCTCACACTTGTGTGAGTGAAAGATCATAAAAAAATGAGAGTTTTAACTCTCTATTTATATAATATCAATGACCTTTAATTACATTTTAGGTCAAAAAAGGCCGACATGGCCAATTTACATTAAAAATCCAATTTTACATCAAATTAACAATTTAAAACCCTAATTTGTCTTTAGGGATGACGTCATGCCCCTCTTAGGGTGACGTTAGGCCCCTTCATGGAACACTAGGCCTCAAAAGTGAAATGTTAGGCCTCAAAAGGCCTCAGAAGCTGTCACACGTGCCAACCAAGTCGTCCTCATGCCAAAACCCTAACTGGATGATGTCAAGGCTCAATATGATGACGTCAGGGGCCTTCAAGGGCCAACATCATGGTGGAAGGGCAAGACCCCCCTAGGTCCAGGCCTGCCAAAGTGTCTCTGGTGGAACGTCCTTCTTTTTCTCCGGTGCAAGCCTCTGGTGTCCCTTTGCCCCTGGCTGGGGTCACAACATCCATCTGGTGGGCTTTTAGCCCCATGTAGGTCCGAACTAAGCATCTCCCCATATGTACCTGTCCATTGAGCATGGTCCTGCAACAACAAGTATGCCCTCCATGAGCTCATAAGTCACAGGGATCATAGCAATGTCAATCACATCTAATAATCAAGTTACCCAAACATGTGCATCAAACCCCCCTTTACCAGACAAATGCTCAAAGACGTTATGCTATTTAACAAGCCAGGGTTGGAGAGGGTCTCAGGATGTCCTATTGGGCGAATCCTCCTCAGGTGTGGGGTGTTTCCTAGGTGAAGACCAATCTAGGTCATGTAAATGCATGAGATGGTGTAGGGGATGTTTGGGCAAGGAGTGCAGTGATAACAGGGAAATGTAGGTCTTACCTGTGGGTGCCTCTGTAGAGGGCGAGCTGCACCTTGTCATGGATGCCATTGTTTCCTAGCCCATTCAATGCCTTTTACTCTTTGTCTTATTGCTTTTTCTTTTCAAGAGAATAGCTGGAGTACACTGTCCTGGCGTGGGGACCAGTGATGGCAACGTTACCCACAAGCATTTCACGGAAATGAGAAGGATGGTTCGTGATGAGACCCCCTTTCTTTTGGCTATGCCACCAAGAGCCACTACCCTGGTTTCATGACCAGATGGATGGTAGTGTCATACCGCTACATTCCCATGGACCTAATAGGCTGGCTCGTGATGAGATCTCCTATCCACCAACTAAGTCTTGAGTTTTATTTTATTTACGGGTCCCCTTTTCTTGCTTTCTCAGGAATCCGTGGGCAAAGCATCTCAAGGTTTCATCTAGGCTTTTAACTTTTGCCAGCTACTTTTACCCTCTAGGCCTTTAGCCCCTTCTTCCCACAAGGCAAGGTACAACCCTTACTAGCTTGGCAAACCCAATGCCCGAACCAATGTAGGGGAATGATGAGATGGATAATGATGAAAAGTGGTAAGTATGGATGGAATGGATGATGACCTTTCATAGACCCACCCAATGGCAACTCATCCCCAAGGGAACCAACTTACTAGGGCACTCTGTCATCCTCCCCAGGTATGGACAAGTTAAAGAGCATAATTTCCAAGCAAACGTCATGAAACAAAAGAGAATTTAGTGCACATATTCAAATGTTTTGAGAATCAGAGTGACACATACCATGATACCCGGACTCATTACCTCATGGAGCAAGACCCACTACTACTTTAGAATCAGGCTGATGGGATGGATGCTGCTACTACTGATAGATAGGAGGCGCTGAAGAAAAGATGGGCCCTCCAGGGCCAAGCTCAAGTCATATGGCTCTCGGTACTCCATGTCTAGGACCTGTGGGCCTTGAGACATAGTCTCCTTAGTTATCCCTAGGATAGGAGATAACAGGTCCAATGGATAAGATATTTCAGCAAGAGAGGCAAGATGAGTTGGATCTTACCATTGGGTTTTTTTTTCTATCTCAACTTCATCTCATTTATTGTTGCACGATCTCCTTTGTTTATTGAGATGTGTCGAGGTCTAACTCAAGGGGCTCCAGCAGGGTACATGCCTCCTAGTTCAGAGAGGCTTAGAACCACATTGTTGGTTAAGGAAAAGAGGCAGGTGGATAAAATGCTAGAGCCTATTAAAGCATCTTGGCCCTCATCTGGTGTTAGTATTGTTTCAGATGGATGGACTGATGCAGCACGCCATCCACTCATCAATTTCATGGTGTCTTCCTTGAATGGACCGGTTTTCTTGAAAGCAGTGGATGCTCTTGGAAAATGATTTGAATGTAGGGATAGCTGTCCCATAGTATTAGTGACTTGACGGACTGCATTCGCAGTTGAACCAATCACGCCATCAACATGAGGTCCAGGTGTTGGTTTTGTAGGGTCCATTTCGGCCCAAGGATGCACACTATATGGGTGAGTTGTTCATTAAATTTATTGAAGATGTAGGTGTTGATTCTTGTGTGCAAATTATTATAGATAATGCACCTGTTTGCAAGGCTATTGGCATGGTTGTGGAAGCTAAATATCCACAAATATTTTGGACACCTTGCATTGTTCATTCCTTGAATTTAGCACTTGAATCCATTGCTTTGGATGTGACATGGATAGAAAGTCTTATTGAGGATGCACGTCATATCCCCAATTTTGTATAAAACCATACCAATGCCCTCACAATCTATAAAAAGTACACACAACTATCATTGTTGAAGGCTGCAGATACACGATTTGCCTCCTCATTCATCATGCTTAAGAGGTTGAGGGAGGTCAAGGTCGCTCTTGGGTCCATGGTTATTTCAGAGTTTTGGTCTTTTTGGGGAAAGACAGATCAAGCTTCTTCAAAAAAGGTCAAGGATAAAATGTTAGATGATGCTTGGTGGGAGTGGGTAAATCTTACCATTAAGATCATGGACCCTATCATCTCTTTGTTACGATTTGCAGACATAGACAAGCCCATCCTAGGAGAGGTTTATGAGGGGTGGGATTCCATGATTGAGTCCATGAGGACCATTATTTTACAGAATGAGTCCCATGAGTTTGGGACACCAGCAGAGATCTTTTTCATCACCATACAGGATATTCTTATCAGCAGGTGGAATAAGAATTGCACACCTTTGCATTGCTTGGCTCACTCATTGAATCCCAAATACTACAACAATGAGTGGCTTAGTGGTGGGACTTCACGTAGATTCCCTTAAGTGAAAATTAAAGGGGGAATAAGGTAAGGTTTGAATTGGTCAAAAAGGGGGAAGATCTAGAAGGCTTGGAAGAAGAATAAAAGGAGGGGTAGAGCTTCACCTGGACATTATGATTTGATCTCTTGTCTGAGTGCTCTTGAGAACCAAGGTTTTGTTAGGGTTTGGTAAAACCCTTTCATTGTTGGTCTAGTTTCGGTGGTGTAATACCCACCCTAGCTAGACAAAGACAGGTAGTCCATCCAGGATTTCCACAGGATCTTCAATTGTGATAATTCTTATCTTGGGAAGGATCGATCTGCTTAGGAGGGTTGCAGCAGTCATCTTGAAGAGATTGATTTCATTGTTTCTGCAGGCCCGTGGCACTTGGAAGGTGGAGAGGAGGATTGTGTGGCTTCTTGGGAGGCTGATCCATCAGTTGAGCAGGCCGTGGGGGTTTAAGGAAGCTGCGACTTCAATTATGGGAGCTGTCTCTCATTACCAACAAATCGTGGCAGCATTGTTGGTGGTCCTGTAGTTGACTGTGGAGGAATTGATTGCAGGGTAGAGGGTTAGAAGAATTGTGGGGCTTGGATAGGGCCAAAAGGCCATTATTATGGAGCCGCCAGATATAGGAGGTGGGCTGAGAGGCCAGGCCATAGAACAATGAGGGTTTGAGGGAGATTCGAGACCATCAATTGCTGTGCAAAGATGAGTGGAGGGCTGCAAGGGTATTCTGCAGACAGAGGGCAGAGAAAGGAGCCGCGGGCTCTTAGGAATTGGATAGAGAAGGTGGGCCGACTGCCATAGCAACAGAGTAGAGGAGACTGAAGGGGAAGCGAGCTATTTGGAGCATCTTCCAGCAGTGGGCAGCAAGCTACTGAAGGGTTATTGGCATCATTCTCAGGTTTTGCTTGTTATTGTGTGTTGATTAATCATTAGAGTATTGTAGCTACAGGATTGTAATCCCCAAATCTAGTGCTACAGGATTGTCCCCTTCTGGGGCATCAAAAACCGTCTACAGATTGATAATGAAACAAATCCATGACTGAGAAAGGATACTGGATGGTAAAATCAATATAAACAAGTAGGACAAGTCTTGGAATGCAAGCAAGTTTGTCGTTAAAATTATTTTTGCAATGACCTTGATCCTTGCTCCAATAAAAGAAACTTTGATGGTGATGAGAACAATGGTTTGGCCACCTAAGATTGGTTGTTGAAGATGGTAAATGCCTTCGCTTTCATTCCCTAACAGCTGCAAAGACGAATGAGTTAAAAAAAACAAAATTAGCACTTTAAGAGGGTCAAAATTGGCTTGTCAATTTTTTTCCTGATTTTTGCCGTCTTTTTTAAAATGGCGATGCGTTGATTTTTTCCAAATCTCATGATTTTTTTGGGCTGATTTTTCTTTTGAGGTTTGACATTGCGATGTTGGCGATTTTTTCATCCATGATCTGAACGTGAAGGCTTGACACTGTTGCTATTATTTCCCTCGCGCTTTTCTCTTATTCTTTGCTGCAAAGGCACTCTTAGATGCTCCACTGCTGCTTCCAAATTGCTTTTTCCATTGATCGTTGTGCAATAACTAACTACACAAATTTTTGAATGTGATGTTAATTGATTCTGAAGTGACATTCAGTGTTTTAAGAAAACTTTCAAAAGAGAGAGGCAACCTGTTCAAAGTAATCATAACAAGATCTTCCTCATCTGCTTCTCTTCCTATTGCAAGCAACTGGTCCAGAATCTCTCAGTTTCAGCTAGTGTTATAAAATTGAATTGACCTCCACCATTTTCATTGAAAACAATAAACTTTTAAGATAAAAGTCTTACCTTTATTGGAAGTCTCATGCATCTCTTGTAACCTCAACCACATTGTGAAAGCATCCTCCCCATGTTGCATTTGTGGGAGTATGCCGTCCATCACATGCAACTTCATCAGCATCATCGCTTCTCTATTCTTGAAAACAAATTCTTCCTGTTGATTTAATCATCTGGGGCTGTATGATCTTTTTGCCATTGACTACTTTGTATTGGAAGATGGCAATTATGCACTACTTCCAGAGATTCAAGTTGTGACCGTTGAACTTCTGACCGGAGTCCAACAGTATGTTTCAAACACTCACCATTTCTTTCAACAGGAAACCACCAAGCACCAATGAAAGAATCAAACATCCTTAGAAAAACTTAGAATTCTACTATGATTAATGTTACACCATTGAGTCAGTCTGACATCAATGCACCACCTCCTTTATCTTGCAGTTTTGTTGCTTCCCCTTTATCTTTTCTGCAAAGGCACTCTTAGATGCTCCACTGCTGCTTCCAAGTTTGTGTTTTCCATCGGTTCTTGTGCAATAACTCCCTACACAACTTTTCAAATGTGATGTTAGTTGATTCTGAAGTAAAATTCAGGGTTTCAACAAAAGTTTCAAAAGAGGGAGGCAGCCTCTTCAAAGTAATTATGACAAGATGTTCCTCATCTACTTCACTTCCTATTGTGAACCATTCATCCCAAATCTCTTTCACTTTCAGCAAGTGTTATAAAAATGAATCACCCTCCGCCATCGTTGTCGAAAACAACGGACTTTTAAGATAAAAGTCCTAACTTTATTGGAAGTCTCATGAATCTCTCACAGCATCAACCACATTGTGCAGGCATCCTCTTCATGTTGCACTTGTGGGAGTATGTTGTCCGTCACATGCAACTTCATCAGCATATTCGCTTCTTTATTCTTGAAATCAAAATCTTCCTACTGATTTCATTGTCAGGATCTCTCTGATCTTTGCCAATGACCACTACTAACAATTGCTTGTATTGGAAGGTGGCAGTCATGCAGTATTTCCAGAGATTCAAGTTGTGACTGTTGAACTTATGACAGGAGTGTATGTTTCAAACACCCACCATTTCTTTCAACAGGAAAACACCAAGAATCAATGAAAAATTCAAACATCCCAAGAAAAACTAAGAATTACCTCCAGATTTCTACTGTGATAAGAGTTACACAAATGTGTCAGTCCGACATCTACAAACCACCTCCTCTAACTTGCAATTTTGTTTCTTTAATACTCCAGTGACAAAACACCAAAATTTCTGTGAAAAATTTGAAAAATGTTACCGCTATAAATTGGAAACAGAATTTACAAACCAGTCTTGGCATTTGTACATGTAGTAGAAATTTCATTCAGGCTAACTATTTCTGCACATGCCAGCCTTGGGATTCATAGCAAATTTTTCTGCTGCTGAATTCACTCATCTTTTAGCACTTTATCAGCAAATCTTGCCTCAAAATTCATGCACAGTTTATGCCATTAAACATCTTCTGCCTCAGGTAGTCCACTCAGATTTTATTGCTTAGAATCTTCTGCCTTGGGATGCACACCCAAATTCCATTGCCAAGAATCTTCTGCCTTGGGATGCATGCCCAGATTTATTCTGCCTTAGGAGGTGCATGCAGATATTGCTCCTCAGAATCTTATGTATTGGGATGCATGCTTAGATTTCGTTATGTCCAGAATCTGTTCTCTCAGGATTTGTGGTCAGAGTCTGCTGAGGAATCACGCTTGTCAGCTTCCTTGAAAATTGTGTTTCCACAGCTCAAATTTCATTCTAATCTCGCGTCAAGTTCTGCGCTGCATCCATCTTGAAATTTTGTTCCCAGTGCCCACAAATTGAAATTCTCTCCTGGGAAATTTTGTTCCAATGCGTGCCACCTTCCCAGCCTTGTTTCATGTTATGTGACGTCACGATGCTTCAACGTCTTCATCTTGACTCCCAGATGCATCCTTCACTCCATGGCTTCAATACCATATCAGAAATTGTATACACAATAGCAAAATATTTCAGACTAGCAATTGAGGGAGAACCATTTTAATACATTGATTCATTTTCCCAAGAGTCTTTGGTGTGGGTAAATGGAGGAACCACCGATAGGATTGCTAGGATTCTTAGGAAAAAAGATATAAAGATGACATTCTTTCCTCCAACATGATTTGGAAACTTCTCAGAATAGTTAAGGATCCAATTGATCCTAAGAAGTACGAAGAAGTCTACAAAATCCCATGCTCATGTGGCAAGTCGTATATTGGTGAGATTGATTGTCCGATACAGGTTAGGATTGTTTTACATGGTGGGGACATTCAGCATAATTGAATTTGTTCTTCATCCCTAGCAGAGAATTCCCTCAATTCTAAGCATCTCACATGTTTGGAGGACACTAAAGTGTTAGCAAAAATCGACCACTTACCAACGAGACACATAAGGAAATCCATAGAAATTGGTAAAGAGACCAATAACTTGAATTGGGATGATGGCCTTAAAATCAGCAACATGTGGCTGCCTATGTTATGGAATCAGAATAGTAGGTAGGGTGATTAATGTCAGTTAGTTTACCTTGTGTTTGTTCAATAATATGTTTATTTTTATCGCCGTAGGCTAAACGTTCTACATTTTGATCTTTTTTCGGGGATATTTTCTGGCGATATTAATCCGAAATCCGGCAAGTGATTGTTGGATCTGCAGATCTGAGTGGTTATTTCTGTATAATTCAGGTGCCCTGGGGTTTTTCAACACCCTGAATCCATTTCTACATTCAAAAATGCAATTTAAACAGCAAAAAATTGTGATTGCGTGCAGATTTAAGTCGCCGGATTCCAACGAAAAGGACCAAAACGTAGAACAGTTAGACAACGCCTTTTTTATCTCCTTTATCTTAGTTATTTTAGTTGGTTTCTTAATCACTCAGATTTTATTTTATCTCCTTGGTTGTTTCTTTCTTATATTTTTATGTGCTTGATCCCTTTGGGTTAGTTGTCTCTTTCTTATACTTTTAGGTGTTTTATCCCTCTCAGTTAGTTGTCCTATATTTCATATTTTCATCATATGTTTTGTTAGGATTTTGAAGGTTGCCTTTTATCTCTCTCCTGTTGTTGGAGCGTTCTTTTTGTTATAATGCTATTAGTTTCATAAGCATAGGCTTATAGCTTCTTGTCGTTTCTATTTTGATATTTCTTCCTTGTTTGATTTTGTTTTAGTTTTTAGCTTCGTTAATATAGATAGGTAGGTGTCTTGTAGGTTTTCTCTTAGTTTGTTAATTCTTCTTAATGGTAAGATGGTTCATTTTTGTTTAATTAATATATGTATTAGGTTTGATTCAGATCTTTGTCCCTTAATTTATTTGTGCTTACTCAGTAGCTTTTTTGTGGTAGCGCTTGTTCCTTGAGTGATAGGTTAGCTAGATAGCTAGGTTCTTTATAATTTTATTTAGTTTATGCCTTTTTTAGGCCGACAATTATTTATTTCATATTCCCATGTTTAGAAAATAATTGAAAATTTTAATCTAATATAAAGCCATAATAAATTGACTTTGTTACAAAGTGTACCTTTTGACTTAAGTTTCTGATGTACCATATCTGACTGTTAAATATATATAACTTCATCAAATCTTCGCCTTCTTTCTCATTGTAAGGATGAATACAAAAAGGGGCCTTCAGAATTGTGGGATGTGAATCTTAAGGATATTGATCTGTTCCTTTTTTTTAACAATAAAGGGGGGAATTTGTATTAAAATAAAAATGCGCGAAGAAGCGCCCGAGAGTTACAACAGTTACAGAGTTTCAAAATTAAGAGACGAAGGAGCTACTCATCCCGAAACCATAGAAACCAGATCGTTGCACAGATAAAAGTTTCAGGTCTACATGGTGGCCAAAATGCCCGACTGGATATTGATCTGTTCTTCACTACCATGGTGCTAGCTGATTTGTCTTTGGGATCTTCTTCTAGTGAAGGTCTCTTTCCGGAGGACGATGAATCATTTATGGAAGTTCTGATGCATATGGTTCTGTTTCTGCATCTAATTCTGTTTTTGCATCTGGCTCCAGTCTTGCTTCTGCAGGTGGTTCTTGTTATCAAGTTGGGAACCTAGATGATGTTTCATAATTCATTAAATGATGTAGAGGACAAAAAGAGTATAATGATGAGTAATGTTACTTTTTGGCTGTTGAATCTGCACATTTCGACAGCTTCCTCTTTGGCATATATATATTTATAAATAAGTTCAGGACTTTGTTTTAGATTTGGCGTTTTGGATTTTATCAGCTCTATAATTCTAGAATGTTGAACCTCCATGTATGGAATGGATGTATCATGTAAGTTTTATGAATCATTGTTTCAAATTTAGTGTTATTTATATTTTGTCAAGGATCAAGAATACACAGACACACACAAACACACACAAACACACTGTCATACCCATGATTCTTAAATTTTGGGTCTTGTGCCGCACCCGCACCTGATTTGCCTGCCAAGTCCAATCTGTGAAACATGCACTGTGCAAGATAGTGTGTCATCTAATATGAATCACAACTATTAAAAATAAACTACATATGCCAATAAGCATAAACATTGTATTCCTATATGTGCTATATATATTTAGAAGGACCGACACCATACATGCTCACATGTGCCACATGGCATAGACATTCAATGCTTCTTAACACAATGTACTATGTTAATCAGCACTGAACTTAAGTAGGTTACTCAAGTGTTACACCACAACTTGATGATTGACCACCTAGTACCCATATAGGTTAAACTGTACAATACAATGCAAGCTCATTTATGTGTACGTGCATATACAAGCACATTCAAGAGGACACAATACATACTAGACGAGGCCCTCTGGGGATAGAGTTGCGGACTCCACAATTCTCTAGAATAGCTCTTAAACCCTTGAGCTGCTCTTCTCAATTAAACACAATCCTTGGTCTCAAATCTTTGATTTATCTATGGTCCTTAGACCATCTATTACCACATTTCAACAGAACACTAAAATATTCATTAAAATGTAGCCACTACTGTACTTATGGAATACTCAAAGAATCTGTTAGGACATTTCTTTGAATAAATAAGAGGAATGCCCTATTCATGTTGAGCTAGTCTAAAAATGCGGAGAGAAATGCTTGAATGGTATGGTTTCTTCTATATACCAAACCCGATATAGACGAGGTCATGAAACCTAGCCTTCACCATAACCAGAATAATTTAGTTATAGACCTTCATCTTCTACTGGTAAATGGGAACTTTGTCTAATAACTTATGGAAATGTAGTAAAGAAATTCTTAGTTCGTAGGGATTTTCTGTACATGATTTTGTTCTTAACGCTGATTTTGTCCAAAACACAAATAATGACTTTTGTTCTCTGATTATATGCAGGAGCCTTCAGGCAATAGGAAATGGATGCAAGACATTAAATGTTCTTTCTTTGAGTGACTGTTACTTTTTAAGCGATCAAAGTTTAGTTGCAATTGCTAATGGGTGTAGCGAACTTAAACGACTTGAACTGAATGGTTGTCACAACATTGGTACTAATGGCCTTGAGTCCATTGGTCGATATTGCCGGTACTCTTCTATCCTTCTTTTACTTTAATTTTTATATAGTTTATGTTCACTTATGGCTGCATTGGTTTTATAATATCTAGGTTAAAACTTCTTCCTTTTCTTGTGTGTTTCTTGCCTTGATAATTTGCTAATCCAAACATAACATTGTATCATATAACTTAATTATATTATATGATGCAAAGCAAACATTTTGCATCTGACAAGAAGGCATTAAATGCATTTAAATAATTATAGGTAAAATGGACTACCTATGCTAGTATTTTCTTTTTGGACCTTCATGGTATTAAAATTACATATCTCAACGAACTCAAGGTAGCATTAATATAAATGTTTTTAGGTATATTCTTAGTGTCTTCCTGCAATAAACTCATCTATCTTTAAATGGAAATCTTTCCTTTCATTCTTGCCTATATAGTACTTTCTCCGATTTCTTTTTGAAACAATGGTCTTCAATAACAAAGCAATCTATATAACGTGAGCCAGCAGGATGTTATTTTCTCAAATGTTAAGAAAAGACTCTTCGGAGCTTGGCATGGCCTATACGGTACTTAAGATGATGGATAAAATTGGACTTAGGAAAAATTGTCCATATAACCTTAAGGAGGAACCCACAAAAGGGGCCAATTTCAGAATCAAGCACCGAGAGGAATCCAATTTTTTAAGGTGTAATTTTTTTATTATTTCATTATTTTATTTTTTTATTATTGTTTTCTTAATTAAGCCGACTTTATTTATTATTTCATTCTTATTATTAATAATTAAGTGGACTTTATTTTTTTTATTAATTAAGCAGATCACATAACGCCTCGTCACACTAACGCCTCAACATCTCCCCCATACGGCGCGTTAGAGCACCTCACTACTCTTAGTGCAATCAATTCTAAAAGTATTAGCACTATTATTACTTAGTGGAATCAAGGAGGTACTTAAAAATAAGGAAAAAAAAATAGAGTTAAATATCAATTCAAGGTTATAGAGTTCGAGTATCCAATTGCACATCGAAGAAGCAAGACCCTCACACTTCGTGCGCCTAGTTATTATCGAAGGAATATATAAGTTTCATAATCGTGGTATCCATTGAAGGAAGTTTCAATGAAAACAAAATGAAGTTTAGTGGTGAAAAAAGGGAAGATTTCTTAACAGATTTATAAAATGTGCTTTGGCTCTATTACAAGTTAAAGGAATTATTCAAGGAAAGGATATTACCATTTCTATTTGTCTATTCAAAGAGAAAATCACATTAGCATCAACTTGACACATCAATTATTAGTTCCAGAGGCAAGTATAAGCAAAAAGAAAAACACTTGGGATGAAAAGTAATATGAAACTAGGGACCTACAATTAACAATTGATGATTATAATTTCATATCCCAAGTCAATGTTACAACTATATATCTAAATGAAGTTGACATAATTCTAGGTTCAACTTAGATGTAAACATTGGGTACTCCCATCTTAAACATGAAGAAAAATTATGACACATTGCTCCAAGTAGAAGAAGATAATCTTATAGAACTTTATAATGAAGTCATGCTTAGAAGCTCCCTCATTAGAAGACCTTAAAGATATCTCAAAGATGATCCTTTAAGATAATGAGAATTCAGTACTTTAGGTGCAAAAAGAAGTTGCAAAGGTTATTGCTGATAAAGATGAAGAAATTTCACGCCTTAAGAATCATAGTCAAAACATGATTGCATAGATTAAAAAGTTAAAAAGTGAAAATAAGTTGCAATGAGAAATGTTGAGGGAACTTACTATCAATGAATCAATGATCGATAATGAAACAATGACTGACCCCATTGAGAGAAATCATTGAGTGTAGAAATCTGGACCTGGAGAATGAACCAAAACAAATCCAATCGACATCAAAACTCAAAAGGATGCTTATATTGAAATCTTATCAACCAAGAAATCACCAAAAGTATCAAGAGATGAAGGTTCCAATAACAAGACACAAGATATAAGGATGCCTTATTGTCATCCTAATTATAAAAATCATCGTATTATTCAACGAACTAACCAGATACAAAATCAATATGAGAAGCTATGTGAAGATCCTATTATATTGAAGAGAAGTTCAACTATGGAATCTTATCATTTCCCAACTCACAAAATTCATTGCCACACAGTTTTGTAGGAAATTGAATTAGGGTGGTCTAACCCTTTCACAAAAAGAAAATTTTGCTCAATGCTTTGTAACTCATATCATCTTGTATTGTCAACTACTAAAACTTCAAGAACAAAGAATCATGAGAAGGCATTGCAAGCTAAAACAAAGACAAAATAATCCACAAAAATGCTTTGAGGAATGTATTTGTGCCATTTGGATGCTCTGTGTCATTTGAATGCTGATTCAGGCTATCTGCATAAGAAATTACCGGCGTAGAAGACTCCTCATGCTCAGAATCTCCCCCCCTTTAGGTGGAGATGCTTGAAGCTTGACACTTGAATCCTTATCCACCACTTGATGTTTTAAGATCCCCTTCCATATGACCAAGGTACTTGAGGACTTAGTAGCCTAGTTGTTCCCCCTAGGCTATAGTCCCATCTACTGTTATATGTTGATGACTTGTTCCTCACAGGTGCAGAGCCTCTCATTATTCAGTGTAAGAAGGAGCTATCCACTGAATTTGATATGAAGGATCTTGGTTTCATGCACTACTACTTGGGACTAGAAGTGTGGCAGAAGCGTGATGAAGTCTTCCTAGGACAAGGGAAGTACGTTGTAAAGATCCTTCAAAAGTTTGGGATGATGGATTGCAAATCCATGGCAACTCCCATGGTAACAGATTTGAGGAAGTTGAGAGACGCTAATTCCGATCCAATAGACTCGTCCCTATACCAACAATTGATTGGCTCCTTGATGTATTTGGTAAATACTAGGCCGGACATATCCTTTGCTGTAAACATGTTGAGCCAGTTCCAGGTGGAACCTAGACAAGAGCATTGGGTAGCTGCAAAGTATATCTTGAGATATCTTCATGGGACAATAATGTATGGTTTGAGATATGCCTCAAACGGTGAAGTAAAGCTGGATGGATTTACCGATTCAGATTAGGCAGGGAGTGCGGAAGATAGAAAGAGTACTTGTCGACTGTGTTTCAGTTTGGGTTCTGTTATTATTTCATGGGCTAGCAAAAAACAAAAGTTTGTTGCACTCAATAGTGCGGAAGCAAAATATATTGCAGCTTGTGCGGAAGCAGTGTGGCTCCGTAAGCTGGTTTCTGGACTGTTTGATCAGGTGTTGGATTCAACCGTGATATATTGTGATAACCAAAGCTGTGTGAAGCTCTCAGAGAACCCAGTGTTCCATGTCAGGTCGAAGCACATTGAGATCAAGTATTATTTTCTCCATGATAAAGTCCAAAGGGGAGAAGTGGTTCTCCAGTATATCTTCACTGATGAGCAAGCTGCAGATATTTTGACGAAGCCTTTGTCCAAGATAAAGTTTGCATACTTGAGGTACAAGCTGGGGCTCATGGAGATTGCTCCCTTGGTTGAAAGGGAGGAGATGACTTCCTTGGTTGGGAGGGAGCACTTATATGTGGCATCATGGACTGTCAGTGAGTTGCGGATCTGAATCATGCTAGTACAACTTAGAGATGATCATACAACTTAGAGATGATGCTTGCATCATGCTATATATGATCATGCTAGTACAACTCAGATATCGTACAAATGGTTGGAGTTGTTGATACAGTGGCCTGAGGAGCATCATGCTAGTACAACTTGGATATGGACATACATCTTAGAGATGATGCTTGCATCATGCTAGTTATGTTCATGCTAGTACAACTTAGAGACGATGATGGCGAGCCGCATCATGCTAGATATGATCATGCGAGTATAGCTTAGAGGTGGCATACAACTTAGATATGATGCATTAGCATCATGCTAGATATGTCATGCTAGTACGGCTTAGAGATGATCATACATCTTAGAGATGATGCAGGAGGGCTCGTGTCATGCTAGATATGATCATGCGAGTACAACTTAGATGTGGCATACAACTTAGATATGATGCATTGGCATCATGCTAGATATGTCATGCTAGTACGACTTAAAGATGATCATACAACTTAGAGGTGACACAGTGAGGCACTGATCTACATCATGCTAGTACAACTTAGAGGTGGACATACAACTTAGAGATGATGCATTGGCATCATGCTAGTTATGTTCTTGCTAGTATGACTTAGAGATGATGTAGATGATACTTCGGATCACGCCAATATAACTTAGATATGATGCATTCACATCATGCTAGTATGGCTTAGAGGTGATGCAGTTGATGACATTGTTGATGCAAGATGATATCAAATGATATGATTTGTTTGCTGTGGAGAGTGTATGTCTCTGGACAATAGTTGTATGCTACTATGGTGGATGTGATCCACTTGTAGTGACTGTATGTCACTGGTTAGTAGCCGTGTGCTACTAGGAGTGGTTGTGTACCACTGGATAGTAGTTGTATACTACTATGGATAGACACAGTTGTGTTCTATTGGATGGCATTGTTTTGATTACCATGGAGATTATCTAGATGGATAATGATGATGGTGCTCGTGATTTGATCATGAGATAACCTGTGTGGCTATGATGATGCTATTGGTTGAATGGTTTTTTTTTTCTCAAGACCATTGTCGATAATACCTCCCTAGCTAGGAGGGAGTGTTGATGTTACAGTAGCTGCGAGAGGTATTAACCTCTACATGTAACCTTTGACGAGACTAGAATATTCTGGGAAGCAAGAGAAACCCTACATAGTTGGTTAATAACCCTAGAAGACAAGTCGGCTCATGAGAATAACTTATATTAAGTTATTAGCCTCCAGAAGAAGTTGGCCCAGTTAGGTTACTTGGAGGACTATAAATAGAGGGCGCTTGAGCTCATTTCCACTCACTCACTCTCACAGCTGCATAAGGACTAGTGGTGCACATCACTGGTGGAGAGCTGCAGCAGTGGTGACTTTGTCTTTGGTTATGGTTTGGAATTTCTGCTTGGTACACTAGCTTTGGAGAGAGGTACGCTACTTTGGTTGGCTATGGGTTCTAGTGATTGCTTCCAGAATTATTCTGTCTGTCAAGATTAAGGAGCTCAGGGGTGGCCTTTGTGCCTAGGGTTGGGTGACAATATAGTGATATTGTCTATGGTGAAACGAGCACACCTATTATTTTAACACCTGGGACGGGGAGACTCCTGGGGGGACGCGACTCCCCAAGGTGGGGAACGAGTATCCCCAAAAGGGGGACTCCTGGGTGCCCCCTCTTGAAAAGGGGGACTTCTGGGCATCCCCCCCAAAAGGGGGACTCTTGGGCATCCCCCTTGTTGCCATCCTTATACAAAGCTACAAGCGTGGAGAAGTCTCCAACCCACTTCGTGTGTCCTTGGAGGCACAAGCCTAAGTCCAGACCCACTGTCACCTTGATCTGGACCTCTTTCGTCTAGGGTCACTCCTAGGGAAGCCAAGAGGGGTAGACCCTATTTAACTATGTGAAGTTTTGATTAATGATCTAGGAGTTAATTAAGTTATCAACTAGGGAGACCCAACCCAAAGACAAGCAAACGATGCAAAAATGCAATTCTTTTAATGACATACAACCCTTTTATTTTATAAGACAACAAATAGACCAGTGCCTAAATATAACCAAAATTCACTTATTGAGATATGCACATTAAAGATATTTCTATAACTTGAAATAAAGTATGGAAAATCTATACGATGAATTAAACAATGAAGATGACTTTATACTTGAGACAATTATTTCCCTTGAATAAAGAATGCTTGTAACCAAGAATAAAAAATGCTTTTAGTAAATGTAAATATCCACAATTAAAGAATTTGCTGAAAAGTAAATTCCTTGAAATAAAAATAGCAAAACTTGGAATGCAAATGTTGTGGAGAGTGTGTAGGTTGATTTTAGTAAGTTATTAAGTCTCTCTTGAGCTTAGGGGGATTAAGTGTGAATTGTAGCAATCCTAAGCTATGTGACTACCCCAAGTCCTTATCTCTTTAACCAAAAGGAAGTGCTGGGTGCTCAATAAGAAGAACAAACAAGGTTCTTCCCTAACTCCACAGGTCAAATCCAGAATGCTTGGGTGCTCAACAAGGGGGACACGTAGTGCCGTGAAATCGTCCCCAACTTCAACCCCTTCCAGCCTCCCAAGTCACCCTATTTTGATGGTTAAAACAATAATGGATTGAGTGCCTAATTAATCTAGCCACACGGTCCTTTTTCCCTTTCTTAGTTACCCAAGATCCACAAAGTGTTAAGCGAAGGGAATACAGGGCACCAATTCTATTACTTTGCAATAAAATGAAGCTAAACTAGCCTTCACGATATTGCAAGGTTGACAAAGCCAAACATAATGCAAGGTGTGGGCGGAATTAAATAAATGAAATGATTTGAAAATGAATAATAACAATAACTAGCCACACAACTTTGCCTTAAGGACAAAGGTGGGCAAAAGTAAATAACTTAACAACCTCACAACAATGGCACAATGTGGAGAACAAGCCTATTGATTTTGTGCCAAGGTGAGTAAAAAAAAATACCTTAAATGAAAGAAGCTACACTAGCCACACAACCTTCTCTTTGTGGAAGAAGTGGGACAAACAATGTTAAGCTAGAACAGAAAAATAAACTCTAAACTAGCCTTCACGATATTGCATGGATGGCAAAGCCAAACACTATGCAAAGTGTGGGCAATATGCTACAATTAAATTACAATATCAGATTTTGTAAATTAGAAGTGAGAATGCAAGCCCGAGAGACTCTCTTGGGCTGCTTACAATGCTTTAGAAAGTAAGAAGTGGAAAGGGGTTTGGCACCACAACTCTTGGATGCTTCCTTGAGTCTTTTGGGGCCAAAAATGAGCAGCACCTCCTCTTAACCTGGCGAAAACCTGCATAAAACAACAAACTTTGCTTGTTGGAAAATGCTACAAAAGACTTGGAAATTGTTAATTTCTGTTAGTACATAAAACAAAAATTATAATGTAAAAATCTGAACATAAAAATAGAGATTAGATGACAAATTAGACAAGAATAATGCTTGAAAGTAAGAGAACAATGGCTGGAAATGATAACAGAAAATAAAATGAAGCTTTGGATAATTGGACAAGTGAATTTCCAGATCTGAAATCCACTCCTCCAAGCCTTTGGTAACCTGCAAATAAGTAAATTCTTGCTGTTAGATTTTAGGGTAAAATTGTAGATCAGTAATTTCTTTTAAAATTTCAGTACTCAAGCAATTAAATCTGTAACTTAAACGGAGTTAGAACATCTAGCATGTAGATCTGTGAAGGACAGCCATACACATATACAAGGAACCTTTGTTCTAACATGAATTCAAACTCGGATCTAATATAACAATGTCAACTTCTGATCACATGAATATAAACTCAGATCTAAAGTAAGGAACAGATCTGAATACAATAGTAGATCTATATGATTGAGCCAAGATCTCAGATCTAAATTCTGCCTAACATATCTTGTAGATCTATACAAAGATTACTATGATAAACAATTTTGTAATCAGATCAGATCCAAATCAAGGAAGATAAGTAGGAAGTAAACTTACCTGGCACACCAGCCTTACCTCTGAAGGAGAAACACTAACTACAAGAGACTTAGAACCTTTTGATATGCTCAGATAAGATTCAGTTCATAGATCCACTTTGGATCTTTTGCCAATAGAATGAAGGAACTTTCTGGCCACCAGAGAAGAATTAAGCCAACAAGGTTTTCACAAGACAAACCCTCACAAGGATATCAAAACATTCAAAGCACTTGTACAGTGAGGCTGTGGATCAAACCCTCATCATAGCTGGAGAGGAGGCTGAACTCTATAGTTTTACCTTAGCAAAGAAAGGTCACAGGCTATAGACTCAATTGACGGCAGAGGAGAGAGGACTGCTGTTAGTTTGCATACCACACAGCCATAGAAAAGGGGCCGCAGCCTGTTGACACCTCACACTGCAGAGTAGAGGATGTCCGAACCTAGGATTCAACAGTCAAAAAGGGGGGCGGCACCCTAGAACCCAGCCACGTCAGACTTATTCCAGCCCACATGAGGAGTGGCAGCATTCTAGCAGCCCTCAAAGGAAACCGCTGCCATACATCACACACATAGAAAGGCTGCAGCTAACGTAGACAACAAGAGCTTGCCCTCACACATACAGAAAAGCCGCAGCTACAGTATTAGCAGCAGAGAGGACGCAGCATCAACAAGTATCAACAGCAG
>JASDQU010738869.1:77397-98207 GCA_032191745.1 Picea mariana
AGTCCTCCCTAGCACCTCCCTTCCACCTTGAAATATAAATCTTTGCTACTGAAACTTATTACAGTGATATAATGTTCAACAGTGGCTTACTAGACTCATCACTGTTCTGCTGCATTTCGTTGCTCTGTCTGCCTCACTGCCTTCCTGCACACATAACTTGCGCTGTTTGTTCTTATGCTTTTTATGCTCTGTGCGCCATGTCCATTCATTGCACAGTTCCTCTTCTGTTTAATTCAGCTGCTACACTTTGATCCTTCCTCATGCTTGATTCACTCTCAATAGCAACAACCACCACACTAGCACCATCAACAACAACAACAACAACCTCATCTCTTCTCTGTGCCCTGTACTTATAACTTCTGTGCACCATGTGCATGGAATGCACGCAATCCTCTGCATACTCACACCACACCGATATCCTCCACCTCTAGAGTGCTCTGCCTGATCATCACAACTCTTCAGCTTCTCTGGTGGTTCCCACCACGCGTCCAAGATCACTGGGTGTTCTGCTGAGATTCCTCAACCTCTCCGGCAGTTGAGACTCCTCGTCTTCTCTAGCACAGACAAGCTTATGCCTTATGTTTCAGTTACAGACTTCAACGCTCATCCATCTATCAATCCCCTCTAAGAATAGTCTTCATTCACTGGAAGAATCCTGGAGACTCTTCAGCTCCTCTGGCGATTCAACCCATGTGTCTAACATCACTAGGTGTTATGTCGAGATTCGATTTTCTCTCTGGCAGTTGAGACTCTTCGTCTTCTTTGTTAGAGTCGAGCTCACCCTCTCTGTTCCAGCTACAAGCTCCAATGCAAATCTACTTGTCAATCGCCTCCACGAACAGTCTTTGTTCTATTGGCTGATCCCTTGAGACTCTTCACCTCCTCTGTCAATCACCTCGAAGTGTCTTCGAGTCCTCTGGTAGAACTCATCACTAGTTTCTGGCAGTTTCACTGTGTCGTGCAATAGTAGCCCTTTGATCTCCTTCAGTTTCATCTACACCGTTGAATGATCTTCATTAAACTTGCCTTTATTTCGTATTTTGGCATTTCGGCTTTCCTATGGCCAAGTGTCTCGTCAGTCCATGTCGTGATCTCCGAAACTCCGAAACGGAGCTTTTCTACACTATATCCTTCCTTTATATGACCATGGCCATGACCAAACGCTTGTTCATAATGTGCTTTTTGCGATTTCGCATTTCGCCTTTTCGTTAATCCCGTTGTGAAGTTTCTCGACTTTCCAAGTCGTGATCCCCGAAACGCCAAAAAGGAGCTTGTCTGCACGTACTCTTCTCTTCAGCTCTTCGATGGTGTGACCACCGGCTGAGACCACAGGCCTAAAGTATTTCGCAATTTCATGTTTTGGCATTTCGGGACTCCTGTGGTTTTGTTTATTGCCTCTCCAAGTCACTATTCGTGAAACTTCGAAATGGAGTCAGATCGACGGTCCAGATCACACCTTGATATGACGGCTACGATTAAATCGTGATTTTGCATATAGCGATTTCAGCATTCCTGTGGTGAATGTTCTGTTACATCTCCAACTCCCGATCCACGAAACTCCGAAACGGAGTCGGATCGACGGTCCAGATCGCCACCTTGATCTGACGGCTAAGATGATTTTGCGATTTCGCATATCGCGATTTCGAGAGGTGAGAGGTTGGAGCATTTCTAAACTTTGACTTTCCAGTCAACGAAATGTTGATCTGTGTCCACGTGTCTTACCTGAAGATGGATGGTCCTCCTTCTTTCAAGATTTTGTGAGCCTGCTACTCCTTTCACTTTAAAGAACGTGCAAGTTCTTCCTGATTCAACGATGGTCGGAACTTATGCTCTGATCTGACGCCTGAGATCTTTCCTCCATCTTTACGCTCCTCCTGTCTAGATTCATATCTTACGGTCATCGGGAATTGTGAATTGGATCCAACGATCAATGTCGCTTCTCCGCCCGAGCTTACGCATCCTCCTTACTTAGAAGAATTTCGAAGTGTCAAAGGCCTCGACCTTTGATCCGCCTGTGATCCTGAGTACGCTATCTCTCTTGAGCTTTGGCAATGAGTTAACCTCGTCCCTGGTGCACACCTATGCACTGTGTGTGACTCTACGCTAATACTCCTTAGCTTACGTTGTTCCTGTATTTCCATCAATGCACACTCTGATCTTGCCATCAATGACAAGCTCACATTGCCTGTTAAACCTGGCAACAATCCTCTGCACTATCTCTTCTGAACTTATCGAGCTTGCTCTGCAGCATCTTCCTAAAATACTTTTGATGCCCATCTGTCACATTCTTCTTGTACTCATGCCATCTTCGCTGCTATACTTGACATCAATGACAAGCATATGCTGCCTGTTAAACATTTACCAACACTTTGAAATTCTAGCCAAACTAACCAACCATGTCGTTTGATTTAATTCGAAGTTATTTATATTTTTTTTTCATGATCTTTTCATATGAACCCTTTAAGGATTTTTGGATTTTTCATGTTAACACCGTGGAAGACTCCTAATGATTAATATGATTAAAGTGGTCATTATCAACAATATGTTATCATATTGGGGCTTGAACTTCAAACTTTTGCAAAGTGGTAGAATAAGAGGATTTGGATTTTCATGGCAAGTACATTTTTTAATGATTTTTTTTTTTTTTTTAATTTTAGTTGGAGGTGTTTATAAAGGTAGTTGTGGCCTACTACATTATGGTTGATTGTTTCTAGTATAATTATGTTTGTTTGCTTGAATTTATTCTTCCTTTTTATGTGAACTATGTAAGTGGCTTATGTGAATGACAATAAGCATAATAATTATATGAATCATAGAATTAGATACATATATCTTGTGGCTTTTTGGAATAGTTTATGTAGCTATAAAATTACATTTCCTCCTATCACACATTGGTTGTGAGGACTGGTCCACAACATCATATAAGCCTCAATATAACATGATCCTTATGTCATAAGGCGCATGCAAAAAGGTAGTCCCCCTCCTACTAACATAATAATTGTTTGGTTGCAGGTTGATTATGATTGTTGGCTTAACCTTCCCATACCTCCTTTGTGTGACATATGTACGTGTGAATAATAACATGAATAACAACAATTGAATATGACTATCTTGTGGAATATTGGAACAACTTCTAAAATTATAAAATATCAGTCTCTTCCTTCTTTTTCATTGGGATGATGGGGGCTCAAGCATATCTTGATGTTCAGTAGGCTCTAATATTCTCACCATGACTTGGGACTTCAAAAGCTTGATTCACCATTGTGTTGAGAGACACATTTCATAGAAAGGGGGTGGGGTGGGGTGATGATCAACATTGTGTTTGTGTATATATGTATAACATCATAAAGAAATTAAAAAATATATTTGTTGTCAATACTTCGATCTCGAGTCGACATATATCTATTTATTGATGTATATTTCTATTATATTATCACATTTAAATAATTTTTAGTATTCTCCATTGGCATAGATCCATGTTAAACTTGGACCCATTAAGCATTGATACAAATAAAAAAAGTTGAAATGCAAATGTCAATATAGTTAAATAGTCTTTGATGTTAGGAAATGCACTATTTGTGTTGTCAATTTCGTGTCATTTTCTGAATTCTAAAAGCATTATAATAAGATGGAGTCTAAAATATTAATTCTAAATCCATGAAAATGAGTGCTCGTATTAGGATATTTAGACACTTGAGAGTTGGTTATGATCAACTTGGTCTAATGTGTTTTTAGGTAAAGTGTGTTTCTTTAGTGTGCTTTTGTAACTAACTGTTATGATAGTCATGATTTTGTTCTAGACATAAATTGATATGACGGTTCTTCTTCTCCTTGATATCAATAAAACTTTATCCATGACTCAACACCTGATTGGTCCATTATATTGATTTAAAGAGCACGAAGGGTCATTTGCAAACAATCAATTGTTGAAAGATGTCCATGCAATCTATTTTCTTTTTGCATTAAAATGTTGGTTCACATTTCCTTGTTGATGGGACCATGAATTGTTTCCCTCTTTGAGGGTTTTAACAACATAAACATCGGTGCACTAATATTTGTTTTGTGTGATTGAGGTGGATGCCACTTTGTAACGTTAATTATTTGGTAGCCTTATGGTATTTGACTCGCACATGTCCTAATATTTACTTTGTTGTTGGTCTTGTTTTCTAGTACATGTAAACACCCCATGATAGCCATTGGAAAGCAACAAATAAGATACTTGAGTCATAGGAGGTGGTGGTGTCATGCCAGGTGGTGGAGCCTCCTACTGCAAAGGATCATCCTGAGGTTGCTACTCATCTGGAGCACTATCATCATGTTAATATTGTGGTAGCTACGGAGGTATTTACCTCCACGTGTGAACCTGACGAGAATAGAAGACTCTGGGAAGCAAGGGAAACCCTAATGAGTTGGCTAATAACCCTAGAAGCCTTGTCGGCTCAAGAGGATAATTTATATTAGGTTATTAGCCTCCAAGAGAAGAAGTCGGCCAGAAATAATAATAATATACTGAACAGACACATACCCAGAAGGAGAAGTCGGCCCCAGCAAAACTGGCAGATCCAGTATAAATACAGGGCGCCAATTTTCATTTGTTACATCACAGCAGTTGCAGTGAGAGCAAAATCTGTGCAGGCAGTTGCAGGCAGTAGCAGTTTGGTGCGCAAGTTTCTGGGGGAGCTGGGAAAGTGGTGCACTGGCTTGGATATCTCTTGGCTAGGGTTTGGGACTATCTGATCAGTCTTTTGTGTTGTGCTATCCTTGGGGAGAGATGCGCTGTCCTTTGTTTGGCTATCTAACCTAGGGTTTTTTTCCGAAAGAATTCTCAGTCAAGGTTAAGGTGCTCGGAGGGAGGCTTCGGCCTGTGGTTGGGTGACGAGGGTATCGTCAATGGTAAAACGAGCACAATATTCTATATTCTAACAGGTTATGGGCCAACACCCCTTCAGTCATCCTAAAACGTTGGAAGGAAACATAGCCTCTAGACATTGAGATCGTTGAGGAACTGTCGCTAGGGTTACTAGCAGGAGTAGTTTCTAGAAGCACTGCAGCTAGGGTTACTAGCAGAAGCAGTTGAAGAAACCCTAAACCTCTTGTTGAGGAACCTTAAGTGACGATATTGACCTAATATCTGGATAAATCAGTGCGCCCTAGCCCAGTGCATCTCCTGGTACACTCAGAAGGCCAAGACATGAAGTTTGGATTTCTGGTCAAATCTAGGGTTTGACCAAGTCAAGGAAGCCATGACGAACTCTATGAAGTCTGAGAAAAATTTATATGGAGCCTCTAACTTCAAAGCATGGAAGACAAGGATTGACATCATCCTTGCTAAGAATAAAGTGTTGGATATTGTGAAAGGAAAGATCGTGAAACCAGAGTTTAAAGAAGGAGAAGAGAAGGAACCGCTGAACATTGCAGCTATGGAGAAGTTCAAGGACATTGACATCAATTCCATGAGTATCATAGTGGATTCCATAAAATACCACTTGATACCCTACATCTCCCATCTTGACTCATCAAAGAAGATGTACGATTCCCTAACAAATCTCTTCTCAGTCAAAACATTCGACAAGTTATGAGTCTGAGGAATGAGCTCCGTGACATGAAGATGAATGATGATGACAGCATAACATCATACTTTGTAAGGATCTCCCAGTTAAGAGATCAGCTACAAGATATTGAAAAAATCATTTCAAAGAAGGAATTGGTGAACATAGTACTCAATGGTCTTCCCAATACATGGGATGCATTTGCCGCAAGCATGAACACAAGGAAGGAGTACCCGACATTTGAAGAACTTTGGACTTGCTATGCTCAAGAAGAATCAAGGATCAATGCAAAAGAGAAACCTCAAAAGAAATATGATAATCAAGCCTTCATAGAAAGATTCAAGAACTTCAGGGACAAAATAAAGTTCGATTCAAGAAGGAAGCCAAAACAAAGAAAAGATATTTCAGAAATACAGTGCTTCAACTGTCAGAAGTACGATCACTACAGAAATTAGTTTCCTGAGCTAAAGAAAAGGAAGGAGAAGCATGAAGCATTGATTTCTGAAGAAAAGGAACCTGCAAAGAATACTAAGCAGGATGGAAGAGACTTCTTCTACTAAAAGGTAACAACACCCTTCTTCTTTTCTATACATATCTTGTTTGCATCGTCTTTGTACATATCTTGTATATCTATCTCTTGGAAGATAATGTGTTCCAAGAATAACTATACCTATGAAAGAACAAAAAGACAAGGATGAATACCATTAGATACTACATATGAAAGAATGAAATATATCATGTGAAAGACATTACAAAATAAGACTGAAATCAGAATCAATCTTGAAGAGACTTGGAAAAAGCAAAGACAGAAAGAAGTCAACAATCGAGAGGAAACCAGAAAAAGACTCATGACATTCTATAGAAGACAACAAGATGGAAGCATGGACTCTGTTAGACAAGAGAGCCAATTATACATTGTAGAAGACAATAAGGTTGCAGATGGAAGCATGGACTCTATTATATATTGTAGAAGACAATAAGGACGGAGACGGAAGTACAAACTCAGTCAGACGAAGGGAGCAGATTATATGCACTTATACATGAAGAAAGGATTAGGAGAGAGCTAATCCTATGATCCATTGAAGATGATGAAATATATATATCCACGGTAGCAGCCATGAAAGACAGTACGTGTTCAGCTCAACCACAGAAGAAGACCTCTTTAAAGAGAAGCCTTAAAGTATTTCTGGTTGTCCATCCAGATCCGTGATCCTATGATGCAAGGAAGAAGTGGAATCTTTAGAACATGGAATCTATAAGAAACTCCATGGACCCAAAAGTAAAATAAAAACATGAAGAAGAACATGAAGATTCCAAGAAAGAAGAACCAGAACAACCAGTCATTGTATCAAGAATCACAAGATTACCAGCCAGATATGAACTCACTAAAAGCAATCAAGCAGAAGAACCGAAAGTCATGATGAAGAAAAGTGTATGGAAAACTTATGAATGAAAGGATTGAAAGATCCAGAACCAGAGGTTCTCCTAGATGGAGGGAGAAGACTATGATGATTGATTGTTCCAATACACCAGACTTATCTCTATATAAGTCATTATAGTATCCGCAACATCCATGAGTCAGAATTCTACATCAGAAGAATGCAAAGAATGTTCTCCAGAGAAATCGAATAAAGAAATTATAAAGAGAAATCTCAAGACTTTGAGCCATACCAGAAAGAGACTCCTATATGCAGAAGACAACATGATGGAGAACCTCCAGTGCACAACAGAAGTGTGGTGAAGATTTCCTATAACATCAAGATGACTACTCAGAAGATCAGATCTCATGATGACAGAAGAAGTACCACATGAATATGTTCCAGTTCTCCAACTATGATATACTCTATTGTTCAAATCTACATGAAGCCTTCACAGTGTTCCAGACTACAGTACAAGCATTAAATTATCCATGATAAAGTCCATAAGGGAGAAAATGATTTCTGAAATACATATCTCCACAGATGAGCAGATAAGCAATCATTTTGGTAAAACCTCTATTCAAGATGAAAGAACTTGCATACTCAAGCTAGAGCTTCTGGAAATGACTCTCTTAGCTGGAAGGGAAGACTCTCCAAACTAGAATAAGGTACGCAAACATTTATTTTTGTGATTGAAATAACTCTCCAGTTAGGAGGGAGCATTGGAAATATCATTTATCTTTGTAATTGAAAAATAGTCTAGATTGGACAGATTCTTTTCTGTTCGGAAAGTGGATTGAGATTTCTGACGGACAGTGACTTCCCATTGTAGTTAACATGGGAGGCAGAATGATTACTGATGTATCATAGACAACAACTTCCCATTATGGGGAGTGGTCTAGGACAGTCATTCTTCTTGGCAGTCACTCTGAGTAGTGGTCAAGTAGAATGGTCTGCCTCGCCGGGCAGTCATTCTTTCGAAGTTCACAGTTGTGAGAAGTTTCGAAGAATCGTCTATTTTGGAGGTTGATGCAGGACAAACATTCCTCGAGGGCAGACTCATTCTCTCCAGGTTACACTTTGTTTAGTGTCGTAAGAATGGCCTAGGGTGGGGAATGGTCTGAACAATTATTCCTTGAGGGAAGACTCATTCTCTCCAGGTTACACTTTGTTTAGTGTCAGAAAAATGGCCTAGGGTGGGAATAGTCTAGGCTCAGCAATCAGGGACAATTATTCCTCGAGGGCAGACTCATTCTCTCCAGTTTACACTTTGTTTAGTGTCAGAAGAATGGCCCAGGGTGGGGAATAGTCTAGGATAGTCATTCCTTAGGGCAGACTCATTCCCTCCAGGTTACACTTTGTTTAATGTCAGAGGAATGGCCCAGGGTAAGGAATGGTCCAAACATTTCTCGAGGGTAGACTCAGTATCTCTAGGTTACACTTTGTTTAGTGTCAGAGGAATGGCCCAGGGTGAGAAATGGTCCAGGCTTAGAAATCAGAAATAATCATTCCTCCTTGCTTGAGAAGAATGGGGAAGATAGCCCATTGTTGATATTCTATATTGAGGGCAGACATTCTTTCAGATATCACAGACGTGAGTGAAAGATTGGCCCAGATTATTATTGTTGATATTCTATACTGAGGGCAGACACTCTTTCAGATCTCACAAACGTGAGTGAAAGATTGGTCCAGATGATTCAGTTTTTATCATAACATTGTTTCTATGCAGATGAAGACTACTGTGGTGGCAAACATTCTTTGAGATATCACAAACGTGAGTGAAAGATTGGCCCAGATGATTCAGTTTATATCATAACATTGTTTCTATGCAGGATGCTCTCAGATGTTTGTTATGAAGACAACATGACAGTAGATGAGAACTACTGTGGTGAATATGTTTCATTGTTCGCAACTATACGTTGCTGATCAAGTACTTGTGTGTTACTTGATGTGGTAGTTAACCACTGGATTGTAGTTGTGTACTACTATGAATAAACACAGTTGTGTTCTATTCTTGTTCTAATTACCTTGAAGACTATCAGCATATTATTGGAGATGATGAGCATTCAGATGACTGATGAACAGATATTTTCCAGACGGAAAACAGTTCATAGATTTTACTCCTCTTGTATCACTCTATGGTGAAAGTGACTTATCCAACATCATATCTAATTACTCATATGAAGTATGGTTTCGAAAATTGATGCGGCTGATGGTGATGGTGATGCTCATGATTTAGTCATGAAATAGTCTATATGACTATATTGATGCTACCGGGTAAATGGTATGTTTTTTGCTCAAGTCCATTACCTGTAAATACCTCTCTATCTAGGAGGGAGTGTTAATATTATGGTAGCTACGGACGTATTTACCTCCACGTGTGAACCTGACGAGAATAGAAGACTCCGGGAAGCAAGGGAAACCCTAATGAGTTGGCTAATAACCCTAGAAGCCTTGTCGGCTCAAGAGGATAATTTATATTAGGTTATTATCCTCCAAGAGAAGAAGTCGGCCAGAAATAATAATAATATACTGAACAGACACATACCCAGAAGGAGAAGTCGGCCCTAGCAAAACTGGCAGATCCAGTATCAATATAGGGCGTCAATTTTCATTTGTTACATCACAGTAGTTGTAGTGAGAGAAAAATCTGCACAGGTAGTTGTAGGCAGCAACAGTTTGGTGCGCAAGTTTCTGGGGGAGCTGGGAAAGTGGTGCACTGGCTTGGATATCTCTTGGCTAGGGTTTGGGACTATCTGATCAGTCTTTTATGTTGCACTATCCTTGGGGAGAGATGCGCTATCCTTTGTTTGGCTATCTAGCCTAGGGTTTGCTTCCAGAAGAATTCTCAGTCAAGGTTAAGGTGCTTGGAGGGAGGCTTCATCCTGTGGTTGGGTGACGAGGGTATTGTCAATGGTAAAATGTGCCTAATATTCTATATTCTAACACATCAATGCCTGAAACTAAAGAAAGCCAATTTTCAAAGAGAATAATTTCAAAGGGAACATTTTATTATTAAATAAGAGTAGCAACAGAGAATAACCTAAAAAAATATAATAGGAATTCAGATACTCTGAATAGTAGTGATCTTAGTTATAAGAATTAACAAGAACATTGAGAACGAAAGAAAACAAGTGTAGTTGAGTGGTTTTGTGAGTGATGTTTGAGTATAAGGGAAAATATCTCTTCCATGCCATACACAACACAAGGGAAAATGTTTCCTTTCTCTACTCAACAATCCCTCAAGCATCTCCTTCCTTTTCAGTGCCTCATGTAGGTAGAAATAGTCCAATCCATTGATTGCTTTATGGGAAACCTAGTGGAGTATTTCCTTATCTCTTTAATAATTAATAAGAAACTATTTCATGGGCATGGGGTTCAAGGTTTTCTAATTTTACTTGCCTCTATGCTTATCTACAACCACCTATCTCTCTTCCAAGGTTTGTTATTCCATCATTGTTGCATTAGTTTTGTCATTTCTAAATTTGGATTATTGAGTAACTAAGGGGAATATAGTGTGGGGGTTATGTGAATAATGGTGAGAATGATCACAAGAGAATTTCCATGAGGTAGGAGAATGCATGAATGACTCACACTTATTGAAAATGTTTAAACTCCTTGCTGATGTGGGGATTTATTTAATGTTGGAGGATATCAAAGATGTGTCATTGCGACTAAGTGGACATATGTTGGTGAGAACGATGTCATCATCTCATCATCTTCACTCACAGATTCTTCAGAGGACAATGTCATCAGATCATCATCTTCACTCAAAGATTCTTCAGAGGAAGACGTCATCAACTCATCATTTTTATTACTTTTTTCATTCACCCACCACAAATGTCATATTGCACCGACCCCACATAGTGAGCAGTGAATGGGGGCAATGTTGAAATTTCTTCAAACTGTGCATGTATGCTTCGAAATTTGACATGGTTAGACTAGACACATTGCTTAACGGTATGGGAGGGTTTCAACACTCAAGGATGTATGATGTCCCCACATAATCTTTGAGATTGTCCACATTTGCATCAACGTTCATCATGTTGTACCTCTCATTGCCATCATTCATCATTCTCTTCTATAGAATCATTGTCAGAACTATCTTGAAATTTGTCATGGAACTTCGAATACACCCATCACAAATTTATTCCACCGACCCCGCACAGTGAGCAATGAATAGGGCCAACGTTGAAATGTTTTCAATATGTGCTCGTATGCATCGAAATTTGACATGGTTAAACTAGATAGCTGCCTTGAAGGTATGGGAGGGTTTCAATACTTAAGGATGTTTGATGTCCCCACATAATATTTGAGATCATCCATGTTTGCATCAACGTTCAATATAATGGATGTCTCATAGTGAGAATAGTGAATGGGGCCTGCCTTGAAGGTGAATGAGCATAGTGAAGTTTCTTCCACCAACCCTGCATAGTGAGCAGTGAATGGGGCCACCATTGAAATTTCTTCAAACTGTGCATGTATGTGTCGAAATTCGACATGGTTAGACTAGACACATGCCTTGACGGTATGGGAAGGTTTCATGACTCAAGGAATATGTCTGATGTCCCGGCCACATAATCTTTGAGATTGTCCATGTTTGCAACAATGTTCATAATGGGGTGTCTCATATTTTTCAAATGTCGTTGTTTCCATCTATAGAATCTTTGTTGGAACTCTCTTGAAATGTCATGGAACTTCCAATTCAACTACAAAAAATGTCATGCATCGACCTCACATAGTGAGCACTAGTGAATGGGGCCAACGTTGAAATTTATTCAATATCTGCCTGTATGGATCAAAATTTGACATGGTTAGAGTAGACACATACCTTGATGGCATGGGAGGGTTTCAAGGCTCAAGGATGTTTGATGTCTCGACCACATGATATTTGAGATTGTCCATGTTTATAACAAAGTTCATAATGGGGCATCTCATATTTGTCAAATGTCGTTGTTTCCATCCATAGAATATTTGTTGGAACTCTCTTGAAATTTCATGGAACTTCCAATTCAACCACCACAAATGTCATGCACCAACCTTGCATAGTGAGAACTAGTGAATGGGGCCAACATTGAAATTTCTTCAATATGTGTCTGTATGCATTGGAATTTGACATGGTTAGACTACACACATGCCTTAACAGTATGGGAGGGTTTCAAGACTCAAGGATGTATGATGTCCCGACCACATAATCTTTGATATCGTCCATGTTTGAAACAACGTTCATAATGGGCATCTCATTGTCAAATGTCGTTGTTTCCATTTGTGGAATATTTGTTGGAACCCTCTTGAAATGTCATGGAAATTCCAATTCAACCACCAAAAATGTCATGCACCGACCCCACATAGTGAGCAGTGAAAGGGACCAACGCTGAAAGTTCTTCAATATGTGCATGTATCCATCGAAATTTGACATGGTTAGACTAGACACATGCCTTGATGGTATTGGAGGGTTTCAAGACTCAAGGATTTATGATCATGTCATACAAAAAAAAATTGAAAAAAAATCAACGTTGGCCCCATTCACAGGTCACAATTGTCCATCATGTACTCTAGCTCTAGTACACTATATTTTAATAGTCGTTTCCTTTAAAATTCGATTGATCAGAAAAATCAAACGAAACGAAGACGATATAAGACGATAGATAGAATGGGTCTGTGAGTGATATTTGAGTATAAGGGAAAATATATCTTCCATCACATACACAACACATGGGAAAATGTTTCCTTTCTCTACTCAACAATCCCTCAAGCATCTCCTTCCTTTTCAGTGCCCTCAGTGGTCATTTCTAAATTTGGATTATTGATTAACTAAGGGGAATATAGTGTGGGGGTTATGTGAATAATGGTGTTCTGATCACAAGAGAATTTCCATGAGGTGGGAGAATGCATGAATGACTCACACTTATTGAAAATGTTTAAACTCCCTGTTGATGTGGGGATTTCTTTAATGTTGGAGGATATCAAAGATGTGTCATTGCGACTAAGTGGACATATGTTGGTGAGAACGATGTCATCAACTCATCATCTTCACTCACAGATTCTTCAGAGGACGATTTCATCGGCTCATCATTTTTCTTACTATTGTCATTCACCCACCACAAATGTCATCTTGCACCAACCCTGCATAGTGAGAAGTGAATGGGGACAACGTTGAAATTTCTTCAAACTGTGCATGTATGCGTCGAAATTTGACATGGTTAGACTAGAAACATGGCTTGATGGTATGGGAGAGTTTCAATACTCAAGGATGTATGATGTCCCCACATAATCTTTGAGATCGTCCACATTTGCATCAATGTCCATCATGTTTCACCTTTCATTGTCATCATTCGTCATTCCCTTCTATAGAATCATTCTTAGAACTATCTTGAAATTTGTCATGGAACTTCAAATACACCCATCACAAATTTATTGCACCGACCTCGCACAGTGAGTAGTGAATGGGGCCAATGTTGAAATGTTTTCAATATGTGCCCATATGCATCAAAATTTGACATGGTTAAACTAGATAGTTGACTTGAAGTTATGTTTGGGTTTCGATACTTAAGGATGTTTGATGTCCCCACATAATATTTGAGATAATACATGTTTGCATCAATGTTCAATATAACAGATGTCTCATAGTGAGGGTAGTGAATGGGGCCTTCCTTGAAGGTGAATGAGCATAGTGAAATTTATTCCATCGACCCTGCATAGTGAGCAGTGAATGGGGCCAACGTTGAAATTTCTTCAAACTGTGCTTGTATGCATCGAAATTTGACATGGTTAGACTAGACACATGCCTTGACGGTATGGGAGGGTTTCAAGACTCAAGGAATATGTCTAATGTCTCGACCAAATAATCTTTGATATCATCCATGTTTGCAACAACCTTCATAATGGGGCGTCTCATATTTGTCAAATGTCTTTGTTTCCATCCGTAGAATATTTGTTGGAACTCTCTTGAAATTTCATGGAACATCCAATTCAACCACCAAAAATTTCATGCATCGACCCCGTATAGTGAGCAATGAATGGGGCCAATGTTGAAATTTATTCAATATTTGTCTGTATGCATCAAAATTTGACATGGTTAGACTAGAAACATGCCTTGACAGTATGGGAGGGTTTCAAGACTCAAGGATGTATGATGTCATACAGAAACATTTTGAAAACATTTCAACATTGGCCCCATTCATAGGTCACCATTTCCCATCATGTACTCTAGCCCCAGTACAATGTATTTTAATAGTTGTTTCCTTTAAAATTCGACTGATCAGAAAATTAAAACGAAATGATAAGATCCCTAGTACAATGTATTTTAATAGTTGTACTCTAGCCGAGAAGACTGACAAACCCTTTTTGAAGTGTCGTTATTATATCAAACTTGTCACAACATCCATAAAATGCACAATATTTATAGATTTTATAACGTCGCAATTCTGACGATCATTGACCAAATCAAAGTTGACTTGGTCAAAATACTAGGTGACCATTGGAGGGGGAAAACCTAGTTTTCACAACGTCGCAATTACGACAACTATCTGCACAAACGTGGCAAGAGAGACGACTATGTCACACACGTAGCAAGAGAGACAACTATGTGGAAAACGTGGCAAGAGAGATGATAATGTGGCAAGAGAGATGACAATGTGGCAAGAGAGATGTCAACATGGAAATAGCGACGTTATTGGGCAATATGGAAAAAAACAATTAAAATTTCCTCTATTTTTCGACAGTATGGCCAATTTTGTCCATAACGTCACAAATAGAACGTCGAAATTTTTACAATATGTACTAGTGTTATGAATAGACTCGTTCACCATGGCTAGGGTTTCTACAACTTCTCCTTAAGCTAATTCTTGGATCCTACAACTTCCCACAAATACCCAAAATAAAAACCTGCTTTGATACTGATGTGATCTATAAACTGCCATGGATATTCCACTCGAACAGTTCATCACAACAGATCTAATAAAATACTGAAATCTTTATCGTTGAGTTTAATTTCCTTTAGATCTCCATAATATCTAGTTACTGATAAAAATAGATAAAACACAGAAAAAAATTAGAGAACAGTAAAACACATTCACACCATCCACAAATAAACACAAGATATGACATGAGAAACCCAATATGGAGAAAAACCCAACTATAAGGTGAGGTTTCTCTACTAAATAAATAATGCAAGTGAAAAGAAATAGGAACTCTCTGTGGAGTTGCCTTTGTCTTGTGGCTTGTATGGCTTCTATAAAATCTCTCCTCTTCTGTTATGCTCACATAATACCACTCTCACATGTTTTTATCAACTATGGAACAAGATACAATGAAAAATAATGGAACCCCTTCTCCTCTTAGTGGCCCAGTACCTTAACATAGCCTAATAGTCATCTAGGGATAGGTTTTTTAACTTCCTCAACCTTGAATTGTGATAAGGTTTTGTACCTACTATAATTTTATTAGAAAATATACTATGTATCTATCACCACATGTCTAAGTAATGGAAGTTGACATGGCATCCAATCACACTATGGTGATCAATATGGTAGGTCAACTTGCGGGAGGCATAACTTTCTCATACAAAATCTCGTTGATGAATGATCTATGTCGTTGGAAAGGTATTGATGTATAGAATTTAGAATCTTCTCCCAAAGGAAGGTTTGGAACAAAAAATGGTCATTTGATGCCTCAAAATGGCTCCAGAAGATTTATGATTATTTTTTGGACCCAAATTTCCAAATTTGGACCAACCGCTGAAATGGCCATGCAAGTTGATTCTTCCAATTTTCCACCAAAAAAGTAGTGATATAGATGAAAAATAATATAATGATCCAACCTGTATCATATTGGGAACTCAATTTCACTTCATCATTGTTTATCATCCCAAGATAGATGGATAAACATAAAGGAAAAATTAGATACTAGAAGACATGCTTCTTAGGTACATCATGAATAAACCAACAAGATGGGAGGACTACTTATTGTAGAACCAAAACTATGGTTTGGAATCAACATGATGTTTATCATTTTCATATATTTCTTATCTAAAATGAGGGTTTCTCTTAGTATCCCATTAAGCTCCAGTTCCAGTCAAAGATAGCGCTAGGAGTCATAGTTACTATGGAACTTTTCCATTAAAGAGTATCAATGGGTTACATTTAGAGGTTGATTTGAGAATATAGTGACTTATCAGATATTAGAAGAGTATTGGGAATTACTTTCAAGTCACTTAGTGTCATCTCAAATAAGTTATAGGGTGTAAGTTTTAGTTTTTTTAGTGCCTCCATTATCAATCAAAGGTATAGTAGGGATAAATGGATTTCAAATTCGTAGTTTCACTGAACCTAATATCAACTATTGGAAATATGTATAATAGTCATTTTTTCCCCCTATCCTAGGGATAAATAAGGAGATTATGTCTCAAGGCCCACAGGTCCTAGACATGGAGTACTAAGAACCATATGACTTGAGCTTGGCCCTGTAGGGACCATATTTTATTCAATGCCTCCTATCTATCAACATCAACAACATCTATCCCATTGGTCTGGTTTTGAAGTAGTAGTGGGTCTTGCTCCATGAGGTAATGAATTTGGGTATCATGGTATGTGTCACTCTGATTCTCAAAACATTTGAATATGTGCATTGAATTCTCTTTTGTTTCATGACATTTGCTTGGAAATTATTCCCTTTAACTTGTCCACACCTGGGGGGGGGAGATGACATAGTTCCCTAGTAAGTTGGTCCCTTTAGGGATGAGTTGCCACTGGGTGGGTCTGTGGAAGGTCATCATCCATTCCTTCCATACTTACCAATTTTCATCATTATTCCTCTCATCTATCCCCTAAATTTCTTCGGGCATCTCATAGTTTATGGAAAATAATAATGTGTTAAGCAATTAAGAATTCATCATTCCTAATAGATACACCACATCATTAAAATGTGCATCAAACAATAAACATATTAAAACATTTAAATCCATGGAGGAACCCTCTACATATCATTAAACATGAGAAGAAATGGCAAGAAGTGCTCATTGTTAAGAGGAAGTCACTTCAATATCATAAGTATACAACATACAATTACATTGAACATGTTATATAACTTTCTACTTGAGCTTTTATTAATGGGGATATCATACAAGAAGACAAAATTAGATGGATTTTACAAGAGCACATGCACAAAAAGAAGAACATATTGAAACATAATGCAGGAGATGAATCTCATGAAGCTTATGATCTTAAAAATTTGTCTATGTCTGAGGGGGTTTTGGTCAAAAAACTCTGGTTGTAAGAAACCCTTAAATTCCCCAAAGTGTTGGTCCAAAAAAATGAGTTTATAAATCTCTCTTTATAGGCTCTTCATTTATAGGAAAACCATTTGTTTAGAGTAGTATTTCTTCTTGGAAAACAAATATCGCTTGTCATAAATCTGATATTGCCTTTGGTTTTCTAACCAATTCCATCTTTCCTAATTGGTTTTGCCAAATTTCACAGGGTAAAAATATTTTTTATCCTCAAAGTTTGTGTGCTAAGCTTGTTGTGGGGTGTGTTCTCTTTGTCCAATTGAGCCTTTAAGTGAGTTTTTTTTAATGACTCAATTGGATATTCTCCTGTATCATGGGGCCTACTCAACCATGAAATTATTTGGGTCCATGGATGAATGGAAGAATATCCAACATATTCCTCTCATCCCTCACCACCCATCAATGCACAATGTCATTGACCAGCCCTTCGAATATTTTGTTTCAGGCTCTTGTAACTTGTTGTTCAATTGATACAACTACACCTTATTATAGATTCCATAATATCACTCTACTCTCCATTTCAAACTAATGATACTGGAAAGGGACATTCCTTCCTTCATGAAATGCAAAACACACTCTATAGACATATGTAGCCAAGATGGTTGATAACCCTCTCTTATGGGGAGGGATTGTGCAGGTGGGTCATCATTTATGACACAGAGCATCATAATAGTTTATTTGAAGGGACTATACTATTCACATATTGGTTTTCTCCCAGTCCTTGAGATTTCTCATATAGGATCTTGACACATTCATAATGAAGACAACTGATAGGATGAAGTGATTCACCACACCCGACCTAATCTGATGAGATCCATGACTCATGTGAGTGGTCATGTCAAAGCAATGATTGTTTCCCTCTGTCAGTGGTAGGAATAAATATGATAATTAGTGAAAGGATGTGAACATGATGCTAAATATCGTGTTATGCATCACATCGTTTCCAACTCATTTGGCATGCTGTAAGTGAATCCATCAACCACTTGAGATATTCCTCCTCGTTCCTTTGTTTGAAAAACACATCATTTTCCAAATAGTTTGGTGCTTTTTTGAAAACTTGGGAGACAAGACAAAATTTGGATGACATCATGTTGACATAATCATGTACCTGTGGGCATATGGCGGCTCAATATTGCTCCATGTCAATGATTAAGTGTTTTTTGATCTCAACCTACGTTCAACTGAGTTTGATATGGAAACCAGAGTCCCAATGGGAACCCTTCGTATAGGTGGTTGTATTTGATGGGATAAAAAAGCATCTTGTTGGTGCACCAAGATATCTCTATCTTTCTTGATGTCTAGGTGGACTGTTACGTTGGATCCATGTGATACTAAGTGGACAAACATATGTGTGCTAAGTAGGTGGAAAAACAACCTGACAAAACCAGAATACCACTATTGCGACCCTATGGGAGTGGTTTTTCTTTCTATATCCCTGTCATGCAACACCATCCATTATTCAAATCATGGATCTTAAAACCACCGTTGCACCCCAAGTGTGTTTTAACTCCCATGCTCTTTTTCGATGTGACATTCCTTATCCACCATAGATCATGCTTGCTTGTGACCGTTGGATGTTCAGACCCCGCACCTTCACAAGTGCTTGATCCTTAGGCCTTGGAAACATGATCTAACCTTTGTATGAAAATGATTTGTTTCCTTTCGAAGTGCCATCAACCCTTGCTATTCTCCCTATAAGAACCTAGGCATGTGGACCTTAGCCTAGGGTTGTTAGGGCTTGATTTTCCTGTGATTTTTTTAGGGTGCTCGAGAACATGTTAACTTATTTCGATCCATGAACTCTGTATTCTCTCATTCAACATATATTTTTCTTAGATTCAACCTCATGATCTCGATCAACATACTCATAACTGACTGGATCAATTCTGGTACTAACAAATATCTTAACAAAGGATAACATAGCAAGGATGCACTCAATAGCAAGATATTGGGTTGAAATTGTAGAGGATCTGAGGGACAGAATGGAAGAAGAATGGGATGCCTACATTCATATTTGGGAAAAGATCAATCAAATGTTGTTTTATCCCCGATTTTCGATGTTTGGATACCCATCAAATTTCCATTCAATCGAATAAGTATCAGTAGGTTTTCAAATAAGCGCTAATGAGTACCATAAATAAGTGCAGAAAATATCGATGGTGGAGCGAGGTCATATTCATAAATACATGGTTGAAGCAATTAAAATAATTGATCATCTGGGTCAACTAATATCTAAAATTGAATAATACACAATTCGATACAGGGAAAGAAAGCATACCCTAAGCATCCTGATGGATCAGCATAAGTTTATGTATTGTGACATATGCTTCAAGATTTTTTCACAATGGGAGGCTTACTTTGATGAACATGCAATCCCCAAGTCTCCATGATCACGTGAGTCATCATGACTCATTTCTGTTTTTATAATTTCTATTTTTAAATGAGTGTACTATTTTTGACACTCTTGGTGAGTGTAAATAAAGGGATCAACCTTTTAGAGAGATACCTTTGATAATACCAAAAATTTGGCTAAATATAATAAGAACTATTTTAAGATTTATTTCAAAATCTATAGGGGAGTCGAGAAGTTTTGACTGAACCATTGTGTGTTGATTATGTCATGGATTATTCTTCCATTGATTATTATGTCGAACCTATCTAGTAAGAACTGTAATTTAAATCAATTTATCTTATTTGATTTTTTTTCTAGATATAAGTCTCATTATTGTTAAATCTTTTATTTTATGTAACTTGTTTGATTTTTATTCAGTGTTTCAATAATTATAGAATTGGTTTTATTATCATTGATAGAATAAAAAGTTAAACAATCATTGGTGAGGGTATTTTGTAGCTAAGTATTTTATAGAATTATTTCTTGGAAGCATGCAGTTTAGCTATTAATTTATTCTCACTTTTGTTTTTCTTTAACAATTATCTTTTAAGGAATACTCATTTTCTCTCTTTCGTGTTTGCCTTTTCGTAAAGGTAATTGATAATAAATGTATCTTTCTAGAATTAGTTCTTAAGGAACCCAACGTGGTGGATTAATTTTATCTACTATTTCTGAAGGTTATCCTTAGGGTAGACTTTTTTGAATTGCTTATTTTATTTCCTTTTTTTTATAGTATATAGATATCAAATATAAAACAATAAAAAAATAAAAAGAGAGAATTCCAATAAATTTTAAATCCCATCGAATGGTTGTTGGACTATTAACCTAGAAGATTGTTCCATATCAAATATGGAGGGTTCTAATTGGGCCTCATCTTTGGGTTTAATCCATACTGTTGAGCATTAGGAATCCATCCCTGTCAACAAAGGGAAAGAGGGAGAGAGGGAGAGAGTTTTAAAGGGGAGGGGGGAGAGATAAGGGGGGAGAGAGAATGATCGAGAGTGAGAGTGAGGAGATAAAGGGGTTAGGAGAGAGAAAGAGGGGTAGAGAGAGAGGAAAAAAGAGAAATGAGGGATAGAGAGAGAGAGAGAGGAGTGGGGTGTAAATACAGAGAGAAAGAGGGAGATAAGAAGAGAGTGTTAGAGGGGAGAGAGAGAGGGGGG
>JASDQU010738869.1:120701-154601 GCA_032191745.1 Picea mariana
AGATTATTGGAGATGATGATCATTTAGATGAATGATGAACAGAGATTTTCCAGACGGAAAACAGTTCAGAGCTTTTACTCCTCTTGTATCACTCTATGGTGAGAGTGACTTATCCAACATCATATCTAATTGCTTAGATGAAGTATGGTTTCGATAATTGATGCAGCTGATGGTGATGGTGATGGTGATGCTCATGATCTAGTCATGAAATAGTCCAGATGACTATATTGATGCTACCAGGTAAATGGTATGTTTTGTGCTCAAGTCCATTACCTGTAAATACCTCTCTAACTAGGAGGGAGTGTTAATATTATGGTAGCTGCGGAGGTATTTACCTCCACGTGTGAACTTGACGAGAATAGAAGACTCCGGGAAGCAAGGGAAACCCTAATGAGTTGGCTAATAACCCTAGAAGCCTTGTCGGCTCAAGAGGATAATTTATATTAGGTTATTAGCCTCCAAGAGAAGAAGTCGACCAGAAATAATAATAATATACTGAACAGACACATACCCAGAAGGAGAAGTCGGCCCCAACAAAACTGACAGATCCAGTATAAATACAGGGCGCCAGTTCTCATTTGTTACATCTCAGAATTGCAGTTTCCCAGTTGGTGCGCACTGCAGTTGCAGTTTGGTGCGCAGGTTTGGAGGAGGGTTGCAGGTGCAGCTGCAGCAACAACTAGTTCTCAGTATTGGCTTGGATATCTCTTGGCTAGGGTTTGGGACTATCTGATCAGTCTTTTGTGTTGTGCTATCCTTGGGGAGAGATGCGCTGTCCTTTGTTTGGCTATCTAGCCTAGCGTTTGCTTCCGGAAGAATTCTCAGTCAAGGTTAAGGTGCTTGGAGGGAGGCTTCGGCCTGTGGTTGGGTGATAAGGGTATCGTCAATGGTAAAACGAGCACACCATCTTCTATATTCTAACACCTTGAACCCTTTCTGATGAAGTTGTGTTGGTGCCAAGCGAAAATATTTAAAGTTTGTTGATTTCAATTCTTCTTTGAAAGGCTTGGCATACTCTTCAATAGGGATGATATGTTGGTTATTATCATCATCATTAATTCTCTTATCATCCTTATGATCTTCTACCAGATTTATTCCCCTTTTTCTATTTTTCTTTGCTCTCTTTTTACGCTCGTCCTGTTTGTTGAAGATATCATCTTCGTCAAAATAAATGTCCCCAATTCCCAAGACATAAGGAATAGACGACCCAAAAATCCTATCCAATTCTTCCTGACATCCGACTGATTCATCTGAAAGCTGGTGAATTGATGTTGATGACGCAATACCAAATGACGAATCCGATTCAGTACCAGAGTTTAAAAGAGTCACATCCATATCCCTTTCACTTGAAAGTTGAAACTTCTTCAATAAAAAGACCATCAAAAGAATCCATGGCATCCCAAACATTACAAACACTTGGGAGTTCATCCTCAAGTTCCTCCTTGACATGTGTTACAAAATTAGATGGCATCTGATAACATCCCATATCTAATCCATGATATACAAACTCATTTATGGGTTTTTTGGGATCTTCAACATGGTATTTTCTTTCCAATTCTATGTTTAATCTAAACATGGCCCTATTTGGAGTGGGAATGGTGGCATACATTGAGTCCATTTGTAGATTACCTCCCAAATCTGCAGCTGTTTTCCTTGAAAGCAACATACCCCAAGCATCTGGCACATCAATCACTACTATGTCCATTTCTATCATGATGTCTGGGAAGGCAACCAAGTGTACTTATAAGCTCTTAATCAAACCATGTACCTTGATCATTTTACTATCCATGGTACAAATGTTATGGTAAGGCCTTGAAATCCTTAAATTTAATTGTTCCATTACTTTCTTAGTCATAACATTTGAACTTGCTCTAGAATCAAGCATGCAATTGTGAAGAAGATGGTTGTTCACAAGTAAAGAAAGGAAGAATGGTTGATTCTTTTCTTTCCCCTATCCCAATTTTGTAAAATCACAGGTGCATTCTGGTAAGCTATAGCTGGTGGCCTTTCAATATTGTTTTGAGGAGGATCTTCTATGGCTTTGAGTAATTTCCTTTTGTGAGATGGGATTTTCATAATTTCTGCCACAGGGACCAATATCTTTGCATTATTCAACCACCCTCCTAAGTTAATGTTTAATTCTGAATCTGTAGGAATGATTGATTTAGGAGGGGGGAAGATGTGTTTTAGGCCTATCTTGATTTTTTATCCCATCTCTTTGACAAGTGAAACCTCTATATCTAGCCATTTTTGATATTTGTTGGGGAGTATGCTTAGATATATGTCCACAACTTCATTCATGCAATTTACCTCCCTATTATGCTCCATTAATTCCATCCATCCATTCATGCCCACATTATATTCATGGCCAAACATATTAACTTGCTCATTTTTCGATCTAGAGGATTCTCCCTCATTACAAATTTGCAGAAAAATTTGGCAAGTTGATTCCTCATGAAATTGCCCACAAGGTCTGCAATATGGGATAACCTGGTGGTCAACCAAGTTAGTAGACTCAAAAGGATTTGGGGGCCTTTGCTCTTGAGGTGGAGGTCTTTTTGGCCACTTATCATTTGATTTATGATGATGTCTATTATCTTGAGCCCTTTCCATGGCCATCAACCTATTATGCATGGTTACCATCTGATTAGCATGATTAATCTCTATTTGCTTTATTTGACTAGCCTAGTTAATCTCCATTTGCTTTATGCAATTAGCCTGGTTAACCTCCATTTGCTTAATTAATTGAGCGAGCTCCTTTATGCCATTATTAGAAGATCCTTGATTTTCCACTTTCTTATTCTTCTCCTCGATGGGTTTGTAAGAAAGATCCCCTTGAAAATCCTGGCAAATTTGACTTCCTAGCATCTTGCATATTCTTCTCTATTTTGATAGCATACTTTTGTGCATCCTTTAGAGTTGTTGGCTCTTTATCCCTCAAATGATATCTGATTTCAGCCTTAAAGGCTTCCATATAATGAATTAAAATTGAGGCATCAAGAGGCTTAATAGTTTGCAGGAGACTTTTAACTAAGTCATTGAATTTCTTGTTGAACTCCCTCCATTGTTTCATTTTCCTTCTTTTGACTAGAGTTAAGGGCAACCATCAAATGACAGTCTTCCTTCTGATCACCTCATCTTTCATTGAAGGCTTTTTGGATTTTTGCCAAGGTGCTAAACTTGTCATCACCCTGTTCCATGAACCAATCTAAAACCTCCCCTTCCAGAGAATACAAAAAAATCTTCATCTTGACATCTTCATAATTGTGAACATTACACCATTTTAGGATGCACATGTTGAAATTCACGATATGAGACCTGGCACTAACAACATTGTTTCCCTGAAAAGAAGGCAATTTCTCAATAGCTTTGTCAGGAACTGGATGAGGAAATCCTTGAATATTAGCGAAATTACATGGACTCAATGGATCACCCATAGTTGTTGTAGGATTATTATGTGGAAACAAGAGATGTATATTAGAGATTGTTTTTTCTCCAAGACTTTCAAGAATTTCCGTCGAGTCTAGATGGTTTTTTTTTAATTAATTAAAATTTCCTAAGGTTGGAAATTTAATTAAATAATTAATTTTGATGAAAAATTGTAAAAACTAGGTCCTTGGGCTTTTGATAGGGCATTTGTGCTCAAAAGAAATGGAATGACACCCCCTACACCCTTGGACCAAGTTTTAGCTCAGTCGGACAAGTTTTGCTAGGGTTTTGTCCACATAGGAGTCTTAGTCAGATAAAAACAGTTTTAATTGCTAACCCAAGACATGGGAAAAATGTCAATTTTGTAATAATTGAGTAAATGAAGTGAAGTAAAGGTGACTAATGATAAGATAGACCCATCCTAACCTACCCAACCCCCTTTCCTAACTATTACACACCCCCTAACTCACTTTCTCATGTGGACCCTCATGCCCTCCTTGATATTTGTGCCCCTTTCATTGGGATTTGCACCCCCACTCCATGTAAAAGGTAGCAACTCACTTTAAAGTGAGTCGTGGGCCCCTCCTAACCTCTCCACGTCCATCTTAGGAGTGTGCGACACACACACAACCCACACTCCACTCTAAAGCTCACGTCCTATTTGGAAGTTGCGCCCTCTCCATTTGAAAAAGTGGAAACATCACTCTTGAAAGCGAAAACTAGCTTTTAAAGCTAATCGTGGGCCTTCACTTTGACCAATGCGTTCTTCTTACCTTGCCACTTCACCCTCCACCTCTTTCCCTCTTTCCATTCTCACTCAAACCCTCATCACTCACTGAAACTTCATAAGCTGTTCATTTTACCTTTTTGTTCTTACATCATATTCAGATTTTGGTTGCTAACTCATTAGATAGGTCATTTCAATCAATTATAATTCTGGTTTTTATATGTGGGAAGTTTCTGTTGCAAAACATATTTTTTCTTAACTTTTGTTGAGTGTGTTGCAGCAAAATCAACAAGCAATAGCTTGCTGATTTTTGCAGGTTCTCGCCAGGTCAAGGGTGCATGCTGCCTGTTTTCAGTCACAACACACCTCCAAGGACCCACTTTCAAAGTGGTAACAGATTCTTCCTCTCTCTTTCTTTCTAAAAGCATTGTAAAGCAAGCCCAAAGGAGGGTCCCCAAGTGGCTTGCCTTCTCTTTCGTTTCCGCTTTTCATTTTCAGTCTTAGTTTAGTTTCTTTTCTGTTTTTTATTTCATAGTTTAGCTAGTTTAGTTGTGGAAATCTCAATGCATGCTAATGGTTAAAATTATCTAGAGTAGATCTCACACAACCTATGCTAGTTTAGGCCCGTGGAGGCATAAGTAATTTCATTTGCTTTTTCGTTATTTCCTTGCATGCAAGCTATCATCTTTCAAGTATTTATCTTTATGCATGCAAACATGGGTATCTTAATGGTTTAAATAATCGTTTTTCAATTCCGCAAGTCATTTCCAGTTCTTCACACTTTACATGCAATAATTTTATTGTTTAAGAACTTAACTTTCAATTTCGGTTTTGGGCCCATTTGGCACTTTTTGAGCAAGTATAACGCACTCAAACACTTTAAAACACTTAGTCCTTAGGTTTAAAAACTCATTAGACTTAATAGGGACTTAATAGGGCACCTTTAGCAACCATCTTCGCCATTTAAAATGGGATCGGAGGAAGCAACGAAAAGGTGATAGGCCGGGGACGGTCTCGTGGCTCTCAACGTCCTTTTCCGGGAGTACTCTTATCTTTGGGCTGACCTATGGAGCTAGGTTGGGCCTCGTTGCCTTACTTCTTGAGCACCCAACAATTACTTGGTAATTGGGGGAGGAAAGTATTGGGTTGACAGTTAGATAGGATTGAATATTACTTAACCACTTTAATCAATCCTTAATCTACAACTTCGGCAATCTACATTTACGCTTGCAAGCACTACATCTTACTGTTACTTTTACATGCAAGTTATTTTCATAAGTTGTGGAATACTTGTCTAAGTGGTTATATCTATGATCTGGAACACTTTACATTTGCAAGCACCTTTCATTTATATTGTGGTTCGTGTTCTTGTGGTGTGATCCCTCAAGAAGTTGCGCATCCACTTGGAGCCACTCTCTTGACTGGGTCTTGAGTGATTGTTTATGTGCCATTGATAAGCAGTCCAATAGAGTAAGATCTATTGTGAGCATGCTTAGCTTGATGTGTTGATGGTTGTATCATCTTGATTATCTTTATTTCCTGCACATGCAAGCAACTTGTTAGTATTTGTACATCTTGTATCTATTTCAATCTAGCCTTGCTGTAATCTTAGATATTCTTTATTAGTTTTGTATTTATCTTGTATTTGATCTTGTTGTATTATTTGTAATCTTGTAACTCTGTTGTAATCAAACTCCCTTTAATTTAGTTGACCCCTTGCCCAATCTTAGGCACTAGTTTTAGTTGTCTTAGGAAAATGTTGGACTGTTCATTGTATTTGTTGCATCTTGCATTTGTTGCTTTACAATATAGGCTAGATTTTGCCCCAACCTTCTAACTAATTAAAACCAACTCCTAGAACTTAAACGTTAATCTCATCTAGTAACTAGGGTTTACCCCCCTTGGCTTCCCTAGGAGTTAGCCTAGACGGAAGAGATTCAAGTCAAAGTGATAGCGTGGACTTTTGAACCTAGGCATTGTGCCTTCGAGGACACACTAAGTGAGCAAGACTTAGCTCATGTTTGCAAGTGTGTATAAGGATGGCAAGAGGGAGTTGGGACACTGGTTTGTAACATGACAACTAAGATATTGTCACAGGGGTTTATCTACTTTTAAGGTGCATCTTCTTGGTAAGTTGTTTTTGTTATCTATGTCGGAGATGCCTTAAGTGCTTCTCAAGTAATATTGAACCTGATTTAATAACTAGTCTTATTGATGAGTCGTGACATTTAGTAACCTATAGGCTATGAATAGTAAAATTGATTCTTTCTTATAGATCATAATCTAGCTTTCCTGAATTGAGTGTATTCTCCCTTGATTTGCGGGAATGTTGCAGATTTTCTGAAGTTAATCTCACCATTATGAGATGGCATTTGTATAGTTTTCTTATGGAGGGAATTGAAGCGGAAAATTTAAATTTTAGGAATTTAATGATTTGTTTAGAAGAGATATTGTAGGATATTTAGAAAGAACCTTTTCCACAAGTCCGTAACGATTCTAATCAATTTATGATTTGATGGAAATTGAGTCATCTACTTTGGAACAGTCCAAATTATTTTCAAAAGCAAGGCAATTGTCATGCAGAAACAAGCACCAGAAGGACTAGGCCTTTTTGACACTCAAACTTGAATTCCTTTTTTAGACAATACTTTTATGTTCGACATGTTTTCTTGATAAGAATATGGAATTCCATGTCAGATTTTACTATGGAAAGTACCCTCTTTTAATTTTAAAGCAAAATTTTCATCCAAAAATGTATGACAGAAGAGATGTACATAAGGCAAAAGTTGGAAGGTGAGAATGACAGACAAATGAGGATAAAAACATAGATCAAAGATAAAATGACGATCTGCTCTTTCTTTTATAAAAGTATAAATTCAATTAAATAGTGACAACCTGAAAATCTCTGTTTCTACAAACTATATAAATTATCCACAAAAATGTAGTATAATTTAAAATTTAGGTTAAAAATCCTATGATTTGGATTCCGATATCATTCTTTGTTTGCATAGCATTAGTCAACAAGACATCGAATTTCTTTTTCCAAATGGGTATAGTTTGCATAGCATTAGTGAACAGTACATCTAATTTCTTTTCTCCAAATGGGCATTGCTCAATCTACCATCCAAAGTGATTACTCTTGCTATAAAAATATTCCCACCAAATAATACATGGCCCTGCACTAAGTTCACAATATATCCAAAACATCTAGAAGTTACCCTACACCATGTCCACAAACATCATCAAGTAGCCCGAGTATGCTGGGTTATTATTGAAGAGGGGTGTCACAATAGTTTTTCTACATACATAAGTGTAAAGTAGTATAGCGTTCTTGGAAGAGTGTGTTAGAGTTGATGCTCATTTTGTTCACGAGTTAAGTGAAGTCTTGGAACAATATTTTAACTGATTGAATGTTGATTGAAATTGAATGCTGTGTAACTGAAATAAATCTCTGATTAAATTATTGTGATCCCCATTTAGGGAAAAAACATGGGCATAGTTTATCGATAAATTAGGTTATAGATTTAGAGATTGTGTGCAAAGTGACTGTATGAATCTGCTGCTACTGTGTACTCATATGTTGATTCTGATGGAGAGTTTATGTTCTGCCCCTTGAAATGTTTCTGCTCTTTTTTATGCATGAGCGTTATGTAACAAATTTTCTTATTTTTAAGCATTGTGTGATGACATGGAACCTTGCTTATCATCCTTCGCCCTCTTGGAGATTTGAACAGTCTAATGGCTAATCTATATGTAATTATCAATTTATGATTTGGTGTGATGTTCTGCATTCTAGACAACAAAGGATGTTGGTTTGGAGCATAAACAAATTGCATATTTTTTCAACTATGTTGTCTTTTGTTGTTGTAGAAGATTGTTTGGATTGTTTGGATTGTTGTCTTTTTGTCGTTGTTGACAACTTTTTGAAGTAAACTCTAAACACACAAATTAAGTTTTGTTTACTGACCACACACACACACACACACACACACACACACACACACACACACATATATATATATTTTTTAATATTTTGCAGGTTTAAGTTCCATGCATACTATTGTTTCTGTTCTCTTCCTGAGAAAATTGTCTTACCAGATGTTGCAATTTGTCACAAGTGTTGAAAACTATTCTGAATATTCATGGAGATTGGGCAATTGTTGATATCTTGCATTTTCCTTTTTGCAGGAGGCTTACTGAGCTCGTGGTTAAGTATTGCCAAAATATTGGGGATAGTGCCTTCTTGGAGATTGGAAATGGGTGTACACAATTACAAGCTCTTCATTTGGTTGATTGCTCAAGTATTAGTGATGCTGCAATTTGCTATATAGCAAAAGGATGCAGAGATTTGAAAAAACTGCATGTGCGACGATGTTATAAGGTCTTTTCCATTACCAATGTTTACTGATTATTTGCATATGTTATCAAATTTGACACATCTGTTGTAATGTTGTTGATTTGATACATCCCTTAAGTCATTTATGGAAGAAATCATGATCCAAGTGCCTAGGGGTGGTTTGGGGGGAAACCAAGGCTCTGAAGAATTCCTGATTATTTTCTGGAAAACTAAGCAGGCTGGTTTATGTAATGCCAATTCATGCAAGATAGCAAATATGCTCAGAAAGACGAACCAACAATTGCAAGATATTCATATCTATCTGTACTGTTGCCCTTCATTTTTTGAATACATATATTACATAAATTGAGTGAGAGAATGTAGCGATTATGAGTGGGGGGAGTACTTTGTGGGCCAATGCCCTATGAAAGGATGTGAGTCCATGTCTTGTTCAGTTGAATTAGAATAAACAGAGTTCCAAGAGTTCACTCAGAGAGCCGGAAGTGTTATAGTTCTCATATTTATACAAGAAAATTTGGCCATAACAATTATGGGAGTCATGACAAATTCCAGTTGTAGTGGCTGACATCTATAACCAATGTCTGTTCATATGCTCAGTCAAGAATTTCACCTCCCACTTGGTTGTTGACACTAATATAGTGCCTTTCGAGTTAGACTTGAATAGTTGCATTTAGTTGTGTCAAAGGTTGAAGCCGGTGTAAGATACTAATCACATGATATCGACTGTTAATTATTGGACTTGAACAAAGTCGGGTTGCTGAGGTTAGGTCATTCATGGTAAGGTTTGATGATTGGCATCATGACTATTGTTGACTTGATTGGACACTGTGACACTACATACTCTATGCTGATCAGTGCCCCCACTACCCTTCGTGTGGAGAGAAATGGCCCTCCATTATGTAATGTCCCCATTTTTGGATTCCCATATGTTACAGTTTGGGATGCCTGCTAGAATAGCCAATTGGGGGTGATAGTGAGCTTAGGCGGTTTTGAGGAGTTTTATGGGACCCGACTTACATTATTCATCATATTTTATCATCAGGATCCATTCCGCATATCTTATCCTTGGTTCCATTGCATTCCAACGATTCTTGTAAAACGAGGTTATTATTGGTCATATTTTAATTAATTACACTGAAGGTGCTATTTGGGGCTTGTTTCTTGGAGAAACACCTTAGTGTAATAGCTCGTTGGAACTGCGGCGAAAATATCTACAGGATAGGTTGAAGAAAAGTGACTTTCAGTGTCCGGAGAAGTCTTAGGGGCAAAGTAATCACTTTTTGGATTAATAAGGTACATTAAATTAATAAAGTGATTTTATGAGAAAATATTAAAGATGAATTAAAAGTCACTTGAAGGGAAAAGGTGAAAAGAGGTACAAAAGAGAGATAGGGGCTCATATTCTCTCATTATATTGATTGATTTTTAATGTCTAGCCTCTTGGCTAGAGAGCTCAAGATACTTGAGGGTTTTGACTAAATAAACCCTAGAGATCAACAAGGGAGTGAAAGATTCACTCGTTCTTGATCCAAGCTTGGCCAAGGTGGTGAAAGATTCTACTCTCACCATTCTATTTCAGTTTTAGATCCATTTCTTGCATTGTTGGTAAAGGAGGGCACAACTGTTGGAGGATTCTGCAGAGAGGGCGCATTGTCCAATAGGAAGGAGTTCAATTTGGCCTCTGGGAGTGAGATCTTGAAGATATCTGAGTTGGTTTGTGTTTGGCTCATCTGGAGCGACTTTTCTTGGCACCCTTGGGGGTTTCTAGCATCCATATTATTTATTCTCAGAGCTGGGGTGAATTTACTAAAGGAGGGCGAACTGGGGGTTTGAGATCCAGTGATTTGTGGTCAGATTTGACATCTACAGCCAGGGGAACTTCTCATATAAGTTAGCCATCATCAAATCTACAAGATTGCAGCCATTTCATGAAGATTTTACATTAAATTTATTGTGCATATTTCAGCAGGGTGTAAGCAACAAGGAAGACACATTTATTGGTATGGAATTGTGGATTTTGCATGATATAACATCTCTTTTGGGCAGCCATCATTAGGGGATCAAAAAGGAGGATCATTGACACTATTTCCTTGCCTTTTGTAGCCATTATAGTCCAATAAAGTGGCTGTTATATTACTTATATCAGATCTGGAAATTACTATCATTGGACAGCTATTTATAATAAATAAACAAGCAAGGATTGTGTGGAGGTATTTGTGCTTTTTCTGTGTATTACTTGTCATTTACTCTTATGTTTATTCTAGTCTATGTTCCACTTGAATTCATGTTGTTTTATACAAGTTAAACTCAAAAACATGGATGGAAATGCAAGCTACAACCATGTTATGCAAACTGTTTGACATAATGCCTCAATGAGAAAAACTGTCATATACATAACAACAAACAAATAATCATAACAAAAGACATTTCGGGGGTTCTAAGGAGGTTGAAACTCATCCCATTGACCCTCTAAACACATTAGTAATCTACCTTGACAGTTGGGCCAGCAAGAGAGTTGATTTGCCCAAGGACTTTGAGCAAACACTTTAAGTGTTTGACGAAAGTTCTCAACCAGTTAGATCTGATTTTTATATCAGATTTGGTTGGGGAACATTACACATTATTGATTGATATAGTTGTGGGAACTGCTCCTTTATTTGGTCTAGAGTAAAATCACTTAGCCTAATGGGGATACCATTCTTGACAAAATTTTTTGAAAAAAACTTTGTTTAAACTCTATTAATGAGCAATATTTACAAGCTTTAGTACAAAAACGACGGGCCAACCTCCACAAGAAGAAATATAGATCAAACTAAAGGCTGGTAAGTGCCAAAACACCCCATCCTAAAGTATACAAAAAAGGAGGATTGGCTTATGCCAAAACACCCTACCAAAACAACAAAATCATAACCATAAACATAGTGGCCTACCCTTGAGAAAATAACCACTAGTCCAAGACCATGCAGACCCTAAGAGGAGGCTGGTCATAGTCATCCAAGGTTGGCCCCCAATGTATAACTAGACAATCGACAATAGTGGGCTCAATAGATGCCCACCCTTAGTAAGGGCTTTGGAGGCTTGGACCTCTTCGAGATCGGTAGCGCTAGTGTGGGGAAATTTTTATCCATATGCGAGGGGCTAGGTGTTCGACTGCAAGCCCTCTCTCGCCTCTTTTGGACTTGCCTACCTGCATGGTGTTGAGGCTTGTTGTGGATAGAACTCACCTAGCCACTAGACTTGGAACTTGCCAAGCTAGGACGAGAGAGAGGTTGCCATATGCTTGACGGAATAAATGCTCCTGGACGATAGACACTAGGCAGGTTAGGAGGTATCCTATTCATGGTACATAGGACCCCATGCCAATAATCCAGTTGTTGTTGGAGGTGCTTCATTTCCAGGTGCACCTTTCGAGACCATACCTCTATATGTAGATGCAACATCATACGAAAAAACTGGTGAGGTGACATAATATTATTGAACATAAGGTGACTGCATTGTTTCCAAATTCGAAAGAGCACTTCTATTATGAGAAACATCTAAGTGGCCTAAAACGCTATGGCCTAGGGGTGGTGGCCGCCTAACAAGGAAGCGTGCTAAGAGACGGAGGTCGATAGAAGTTGCTAGCACATAGACTCAACCTAGGCCCAAACTTCTTTGCAAATATATAGAACTATAAAAGAGTATTTAACATTTCAACTTGACCATAGTGAGAGCATTTAGGATTTTGGACCCCTAGGTAAGTCAATCTTTTATCAATGGGGAGACCCCCCTCACCAAGTTGTAGGGAAAGAATCCTATTTTTTTTTCTATCACGGGCTTCAATATACGAAGAGGAATTACTGCGAGATTGTAATCCTCCTAGTTTTTTGTCGTGTCCTTGTTATTGGGGATGCTAAGTGTAATTCTAGATCAAGTATGGGGCAGATTTTTTGGCTTATTTGTTCTTATGGGGTTGTAGTTGAGAAGTGTTTGGGGTTGATCACTGTTTAGAGGGCGCTCCATCTTTATCCTCTTGGCTAATGATGCCATGTTACACCTTCTTCTTGATTATTTCATGGTTGCACGTTGTTATCTTGTATTCAAGGTTGTGGTTGTTATGGTACACCTTGTGTACGACACTCATTTACTCTCATAATCCTTATTTTTATGTTTTGGCTGGTCATGGCACATTTGTAATGGCTTGACTATGCATTCTCCACATATTTTGATCCTCTTTGCTTGTTATGTTGACTCTGTTACCCTTGTGGATTGGCACTAGTCTTGGTCCTCCATCCACTTTATTTTCTAGACTACAAAAATATGTTTTACTAAATCTTTTCTTCATATCACCTCGAAACTAATTGCATTAAGCTTTAATAGTCCTAATCTAAGGATACCCCTCTTGTACCAGAGGAGAGTTGGTCTTGAGTGAGAAGAGGATTTGTGAGGTGACATTGGTGTCCCTCTTGAGTTGCCCATTGGCTAGCATCGATCTTGGACTTTGGATTTCAAGTGTTTGTTGGATCGGGGATAGGCGGTCTAGCTCTCTAATGGCTGCAGTCTTGTGTTCACCATCTTATTGTTATAGGTGAATGTTCCATCTAACAATGGGATCTATTCAAAGTAGTAATTTGCTAGAGATTTTATCTTTTGGAGAATAAAGAAGATTTCTTGAAGCATTGGTTGCATCTAAGGCATATGATTGGACAACTCGTCTAACATTTTATTGATGAGTTTAGTAAACCTTCTGTTAAATTAGAGATACATGATCCAAATGAGTCACTTGAGCTTAAATTTGTTAGAAGATTGTTAACTCATCTTCTTAAAGAAAGAAAGCTTCTTAATATTTGGTGTTGAAAGAAAGCATTCTAATGCACCTTGAAGATTGAGTTAAATTTTAGTAGCAATGTTGGAAGAAATTTTCTACTTTCTTTCTAGATCCATGCTTTCACTTCTGCTCCTACCTTGACTTAGAAGAATAGTCGGAATGATGATCAAAATGACAAACAATACCAACACAAGCCTGGTCAACAAACTATGATAGTGTTGTTGACATCACCTCTTATAGTCATTTGAGTGTTGCAATCAAGTGGCCAATAAAGCCAAGACTTTTATTGTGGAGAAACAATCAGAGAAATAAATTAAGGCAATCGTAGTTTTCAATCGTAAGACCTTTAATTCACAATTGGTGCTCATATTTACACCGTTTTTCATCCAATAGAGAATCGACGCTTTGTGCACAATTGCTAGAATAAAGATTGGTTGTCTTAATTATAGATAGTGGCAATCAAAATAATCTTATCTCTCTAAAGTTCATTGCGTCTCTCAAGCTTTCGTCATAACAACATCAACATCCTATGGGCTGCATCACTTTCACTATTGTTCCTTTTATTGGCACTCTTAAGCATGAAGGCATGTCATCTTAAGGTTATATTTGATGGCTACCAAAAAACTTGTAAGTTTTAGTAAGACAACAAAGTGTACAGATTTACATCTCTACCAGCCAATCCATTCTTTGATGAAAGGAAGTCAAGTAAAACAATCTCGCTCGTTAATTGTTAAGAAGTTTGACATAAAGAGAAACTAACTTGACACTACCACAAACTCCATGACACATTTAACATTAGGGCTAGTTCTTCTTAACATGCAAGTATGTTCTTATGCAAGGACATCTAGTGGTTTATTGTTCCAGGAATCTTCTGTATGACTGAGTTCCACCCTAGATCTAAGAACTCTTTTATATAATGGATCACCATAATATATAATATGAGTATCGGTGTAACGATCAATATTACCATGGATATAGAGAGTCATTGATCAATATTATCCAAAATATGCATTGCTCCATACTAAGACTAGAAATTTGCAAACAAACAAACTATGACATATTGGTAGTGAAGAGAGCTCTACCTCTTGAGTTGTTTCCCCATTGTTAGCAGAGGTGGGTTATAATTTTGTTTAAGAATAGAGGAAATGGTAAGCACTAAAAATGCATTCTGTCAAATTTTTGTGAAATTTTTGTAGCACTAACTTATTATTAGTGCTCCTCTTTTTAGAAGAGACTTTTTTGTTTAGTTAGTTCATTTTATGCTAGAGTTCTAAAAAGCCAAGGGTCTATATTCATCTCTAGTGACTAGTTTTTTGACAATTTTGTACTATAAATATATGTTATTATGTAATGCAAAGACAATGAATTTGAGTGTTACCTCTCCAAGTTCCATGCTTTTGTTGTGTCATCATCAATGCCCAATTTTGGAGCATTTTTGTACAATAAAATATGCATTATTGAGTAATGCAAGGATACACAACTTTGAGGGAAATTATCTCTCTCCTTCTCGTTCTTTGGTTATACATGCATATGGAGAGTCTCCTCTCATCAATCAACTCCCAAATTGGTCATAAATAATTCTTTGATGTGCAACTAATTCCTTGAGGCCAACTCAACCCTAGTTAAATGCAACTCACTCTTTCATAAATGCAAGTTTGCAGATGAATATAAGCAGAACAAAAAAAAAAAAAAAAAAAAAAAGAAAAAGTTTTATGATGGTCAACTAGTTGTGGGCATTGAGGGGCAACCATTTTTACTTATTGGTTGGTTTACCAACTCTTAACTATATTTCTTGCAACTAATTTCAATATAGTTGGTCCCTAAGTTGCACGAAACGGGGGAACATGTGGAAGTTTATGAAATGGGGGAACATGTGGAAGTTTCTGAAACAGGGACGTCAGGAAACGCGACCATCCAAAAATGGAAATGTCAAGGGAAACTTCGAGGGAAACGTCTTGTGTGTGTGCGTATATATATAGTTTTTTTTAAATAACACATTATCTTGCAAGAAAAAAATAACGATACGCAAGGTTAGGCCCCCAAATGAACGCCATTTTCACTGCCAAATGATCCTTTTTGACCACTCCAAAACCACTCTTTTTGCTATGATAACCACTCTTTCATCACATTTTGTCTAAAATGGTCATCCAAGGCTCACAAGGTAATTATAATGGTTTATTATATGTTTTCTCATAATCTTTGATGAATTAGGAGAGTTAAAAGTTGAATTATTACTAATGATGGTTAATTGAGCCAGGACCTGTAACCTGTATAGGAGTCTCGTAACCCATGTTGAAGTTCGTCATATCTCCATACTTGTAGAAGGAAAAACAAGATATGGGTTTTCTCCACAGCGACCTCGACATGTTCTCAAGCTCCTCACATCGATTCTAGAAGGTAGAGGAAAAGCGCCAAGTTGCAGTCAAAGTCCAGGTCAACGTTCTCCAAGTTTAGACTGCCAACAACTAGATCTGATAGAGGACGAGAATGGGAGATATTCTCATGCACTCTATGTCACGAGAATATCTTCTCAACAATTTCCAAAGTTATCTTGGCATCTTCAGTCTTAATTTAGTTAATTGTTGAGATTTCATGATGTAATTTGATGAGTTTGTTGCGTTAAGACATGGATCAACTCGGATCAACCTGTGCGCATTTAGAACATAAAATGTGTATAAATACTTGCTCAAGACAATGAACAAAGTAAGTTGGAGATTGTAAGATAAACATTCTGAAGCTCAAAGTTTTAAGATGGAAGCATTAAGATAGTAGTTGACCTTAATCAATATTGCCATGTATTGAATTTTGTTGTTGATTAATACAAAGATGGTGTTTTGAGTTATGTCGTGGTTCAAATTCGCTTTCATCCTGTAGATTCGTAGCGCAGTGATCCACCGATTGGCAAGGGCCCACCACATCTGGCCTTCGTTGCTTGTATTGTTAGTATAGGTTGTAAGTAATTTGTTGCAGAGATAGATTTGGTTTCACTTCTCGTTTGGTAATTTAGTTTTGTTTCTCTCTTTATTTCGCATTGATTTTTTCTATAAGTAACTTTGTTTCATGCATTGAATTGATCAAGGGTTAAACGATTGCACACCAACGCCTTGATATCACAGGCTTGTTCAAGCTTCATAAGTTGAGTATGTTGGTAGTAGGTACCAATACCATACTTTGTTCTAACGCTCATTCTAAATAGTAAGTTGTTTGCATTAAATCGGAGTTACTCTGTTTTTGATATTCTTTTCTAGTACAAGCCTTGTGATGTAGTTGTGTTAATTCTTTATACAAGTCATGCCTTGGTATGATTGGAATCGGATCATAACTACAGTCGTGTAGTGACTTTGGTTTAACAACTTTGAAATACATGTTTGTTGTTATATGAAATTGTCTTGATTTACACAATGGTTTTATACTCTGATTTGATTTGAGTATAATGCAAACATAGTTTTAATTAAAAGAACAATCATTGTATTACCTCTCGAATAATAGTTTCAAGGAACTTGATTTAGTTTCAAGACACAAAACTGTATCACTTGAAGATTCCGGAATTAGTGCGATGATGATTTGAGTTGTCCATATAAGTTTGCATGCAATGTGAATGTTTGGATCGATCCTTGTAATTAGTTTCTTTCTCTATTAGCTTGCTAATTAAATTCCTTTGGTTATAGGTAGCTCTAGACCTCATTAGATTTGAAATGATATTCTTTTATATGCTTTGCTTTCATTCATAATTAGACAAAGTGTCATTGAAGGTAGAAGCATAATTGCTTTTTGACATTTAGGTATTAAGCTTAAGTGAAATGTTGTAAGCTTTTGGCTAGCAAGCACTTCTTTGTTTTGCTACCTAATACACATAGATTACCTTGTTTTATTTATAATAGAATAGTTTWTTTTTTCGATTAAGGTGTGAAGAATTTTCTTTTCGATAGAGTAGAATAGTCTAGACAATCATCTTTGTGTTTTAATCACTGCACATACAGTGTTGGCATCTCTAAGCTTACGCCCCCGGATTGATGATTATATGTTCAACAATTAAGTCAATAAATTAGTTCGACATTTTTTGGCGCCGTAGCCGGGGAGATGCTACAAGGGAGTAGCACTTCTATGGCTTACTTTTGTATGCTTTAGAATAGAATTTTGCTTTGTGTGATTTCTTTCTTTCAATGTATTGGCATACTGGATACGAAGGGATGGTGAATGGTAAGACGCAAAGGCGCCTTTGCTTCAAAATTTTTGAAGAAGGTTCTAGCCAGATGCATTCACTTTGGTGAGTACACTGTCTCGCTAAGTTCTAAAGCTATGTTAGTATTGTATGAATAGAGCTAGAGACCCTAGAGGTAGATTTAGGGGAACATGTAGAGTAGTTTCACCAAATAAAAAGACGCCTTCAAATACTAACTTGTTGGTAGGAAAGTCTATGAAAGGAGGAAAGGCAGGTACAACTCCAAAAGGCAGTTCCACCAAACAGAAACCAACAACAAGTGCATCCAAGAAGCCCATCGTTCCTCCAACAAATCCTACAGCAGAAGCAGAGGTCGTAGGCTTCTCAAATGATCAACCCGAGAAAGAGGAGGAAGAGTTCAATCCAATCCTGGAATCAGAGTCTCCACACATACCTTCAGAATACCATGCGTTCAAGAACATACACTTGGCTGAAGGAGAAGGAGAGATACACACCAACGATGGAGGTGAAGTGCATAGAACTGAAGAGGTAACTTTCAGATTTCCAACCGTAGATCCCGAGACAAATGTGCAAATGAAGAATATCAACCCCTCAATTTTACCTCACTTCCATGGGTTGGTAAGTGAAGATCCTGATTCTTTTCTTTTCGAATTTGATATCCTCTGTCGTAGCTATGATTATACTTGTGATGGACAAAAGTTAAGGTTATTCCCAACCACCCTTAAAGATGCAACTCTCCACTGGTTTATGGGTTTGGGTGGGGATACCATTAAAACACGGGAACAAATGCACAACACTTAAGAAATATCAAGACTACTGTAAGGCTAGGGAATTAAGGGAAGAAATCTTTAAAATGACAGAGAAAGAGGAAGAAAGCCTCGAGGATTACCTTGAGAAATTATATAATCTTCAAAGATCTAAACAACACACGTTAGAATTAGAAACAATCAGAGCCATTTTTTTGACAGGTCTATTAGAAGAATCAATAAATTTGCTCAATTTAATGGGATTTGGCATGTTTCTCGATTAAGCTTTGACGAAATTTGTGATTTGTGTAGAAGATATTTTCGAAGCCAAGCTAGATTTGGCAAAGGACCAAGGGACACTCTCTAAAATCACCAAATTTGCTACAAGTGGTGTCACCAGGGAAAAATTAGGAAATTTGCTTGAAAATTTTAAGACTGATCTTCTTGACACTTTCAGTTTAGAGTTAGATACTTTGCAATTTAAAAAGAAACAAGAAGATGAAAAAGAAACTCTTTCTATTTTTTGTCCTAAATGTAGAGAAAAACACCCACCAAGAGAATGTCCTCTTGCTGCTATTAAAATCTGTGCCATTTGTCGAGGAGACCGTCCAATAGAACAATGCCCTGCTATACCAGGACTCGAAGCAGTGTATGAGGGGGAGAATGAAGCAACTGAACAATTAAGTACACTTGCACCAAGAAGACCTTGGAAACCAAGGGCACTAGGTATGACTTCAAATCCCGCATCTCAATTTACTTCATACTTTCCTAGTCAGCAGTATGCACCACAATGCTTGGATCCTACCATGCCTTGGCAAGGATAGCCCCAGTAGCAGGTTCACAACTGTCCTTGGCAACAAGGATGGAAACGACCTATCTTTGGGAACATTTCTGCCTATACTTATCCTACAACTTCACAACCATCATACCCTATGCCAACACTTCAACAATATCCACAACAACCATATCCTCAACAAATTCCACCACTACCTCAACAATTACAAATCACACAACCCGAAAAACTACAACTTCCGGCCAACCCCCCTCTAAGACCTACACAGTTGCCTGCTCAACCACTTCCTAACCTCAATAATAAGGTAACTCGACCAACGTTTAATGTTGAGTTACAAACCTTTCCTACCTACCTGGTCACTCCAATGGACTTACAAGAAATTTAACTCAGGTCAAGAAGGGTGCTTAATAAGGACTCTCCTACAATTGTTGAAGAAGAGTTAGAGGAGGAAACTCCCAAACAAATAAACAATAATGTCGAAATAAAGAAAACTTCCCCATATTTAGAGCCTCCTTAGTCATCCAAGTTGCCTCCTTATCCAGAGAGGTTAATCTTTGAGAAACCAATCGTTCATCATGATTTTGACTTAATCTCTGAGTTAAGGAATGTTTGCATCAAAGTCCCTTTATTGCAAGCCATTAAAGACATACCTATCTATGCCAAGACCATTAGGGAACTTTGTGTAAAGAAACCCAGAAGAAAGAAGATAGAACCAACAAAAATCCAATTTGTGGGGAGATCAACAGATGTCATGTCAGGGCAAATTTGTGTGGAAAAATATCAAGATCTTGGCAACCCGATTGTTTCAGTACACATCAATAATGTTCTCGTCCAAAATACCCTTATTGATTTAGGGGCCACCATCAATATCATGACATTGCAAACCATGGAACAATTATAGTTTCTTAACCTTCGCCCTACACCTACTGTTTTAGAATTAGCAGATAGATCCAAGATCAAGCCAAAAAGTATGTTAGATGATGTGATTGTTTCCTTAGACTCATGGGAGTATCCTGTTGACTTTATGGTCTTGCAACCCAAAACCCCTTCGGGAGGTCACATTCCCTGATCTTGGGAAGGCCATGGCTGGCCACCACAAATGAATTTATTGGATGTAGGTCCGGGAACATGCTTATTTCTCATGGAGACTCGGTGAAAAATGTAACTCTATATCTTCCCGCAAAGTCCTTTCATGAGCTTGAAAACACTCCATGGCTAGACACTACCAATAGTGATGAGAAAAATGTTCAATCCAATTATGCAATAGATCAAATCATGCAATTCAAAGAGCTTAACGAAGAGAATTACTTCAATGCTTTTTAGTTAACTTAGATCCCTTGCAGAATTTTGATTTACCTCTTGATCATATATTTAGCTTAAACTTTCAAGAAAATTATGATTTGAATACTTCCTCATCACTACAACTCTCTGCAGTAGCCACTAATATGACAATATCAAGTACAATTCTTGTTGAGATCAGACCAGGTAAATTTTTATATATAAACTCTCATCTTGACAATTCTCAACAAGAACAATTAATCAAAATGGTGCAAAAGCACATCGATGCCTTTGCATGGAGCTATCAAGATATGAAGGGCATTCACCTTGACACTTGCACCCACCATATCTATATTCAAGAGAATGCCCAACCCATTAGGCAACCACAAAGACGGATGAACCCTGCTCTTAAGGAAATTGTCAAAGAAGAACTACATAAATTATTAGATGCCCAGTTTATCTACCCAATTTCGAACAGCCAATGGGTCTCACCCCTTGTCATTGTACCCAAAAAGAATGGTAAGTGGTGTTCCCAACCCATTAGGAAACCACAAAGACGGATGAACCCTGCTTTTAAGGAAATTGTCAAAGAAGAACTACATAAATTATTAGATGCCTAGTTTATCTACCCAATTTTAGACAACCAATGGGTTTCACCCCTTGTCATTGTACCCAAAAAGAATGGTAAGTCGTGTATTTGTGTTGATTACTAAGAACTTAACAAGGCCACTTTAAAGGATTATTTCCCTCTTCCATTTATTGACCAGGTGTTAGACACATTAGCTGGCAAAAAGTACGTCTCTTTTCTCGATGGCTTTAGTGGGTATATGTTTATAACCAGGTAAGGATTGCACCAAAGGACTAGGACAAGACAACTTTCACATGTTCCTGGGGGACATACGCTTATAAAGTGTTACCCTTTGGAGTCTGGACTATGCAATGCCCTCGCTACTTTTCAGAGAGCGGTCTTAGCTATCTTTTCTGACCTGATCCACGAGTGTGTGGAAGTCTACATGGATGATTTCATTGTGTATGGTGATACTTTTATTGAAGCATTAGAGAATTTAGAAAAGGTTTTGATACGGTGCCATGAAACTAACCTTGCTTTGAGTGATGCTAAATGTCGAATGTTGCATGTTATAGCACAAGTTGTGGGTTGGGCAAAGCCCGACCCAATCACAAAAGCAAGTGCTACAACTTAGGAATCCTACACCCAATGTCACCTCGATGTAGGTCCCACACTTCAAGGGTGACTAGGTCACTCTAGGGAGGCGATCCCGGTGACCCTAGGGGGAATGGGATGTAGATGAATGGATATGGAAGTGGAACCCCTAGAAGTCGAGTCAAAGTGGAGTGAGATGTGGAAAGAGATGCCTTGTAAGTCAAGTGATTGTTGCCCCAAAGGTGTAGTACTTTTCCGGATGATTGTACCTACCCGAGACACAAGAAAATCCAACTTGCGATGATATATGTTAGTATGGATCAGCAAGTTAAGCTTGCTGTCCCTAATTTGCAGCAGCAAATAACAATTCATATCAGCAAATAAAGCATTCTAAATCAGCATGTAAAAGCATTAGATCAACCAATGATATTATCAATGAATATGGCAATCAACTATGACTGAAAAATGACACTTTGAGGCTGAATAAAGCAAGCTGTTACAACATGTATTTTCTGCAGAAAATCGCAGCCTTATGGCTGTAGCTTTCATTCAATTTTATCAGCAAATTACACCATCAAAAAATGCCAATAATTACCCCAAAAGATGTGCCCTAGTTAGTAGAGTTAGTGTGCAAAATTTAGGAGTTAGTCTAGGGTTAGTTTAGGAGTTAAGAGAGAATTAGTAGCTAGGGTTATGAAGCCCTAATGACTGTAGGTTAAAGTTTGTAACAACAATTAAAGTAGTGGGAGAGAGGGGACAACCTAGTAGAGGAAGAGTCCTCTCAATGTGGCAAACCAACTCCAAGCAAGAGATCTTTCAAAAGACAAAATTTCATGTTTTCCAAGGCAATGATTTTATATCTCCATTGCAAAAAATAAATGACTAGTGCCTTTAAAATTGGGTTAATGGAGTAAGTAAATGAACTAGAGATGCTACTTCCTTGGGGGTGTAAATCCTCTTACTTCCCAAGGCAAGTATCTCTAGTTAGGGTTTGAGAATGAGGGGTGTAAATCCTCTTACTTCCTCAAACAAACCCTTGCAACATCAATGAACTTCAAGCAATAAATGATGGAGACTAGAGTGGGGGTGTAAATACTCTTACTTCACACTTAGCTCCTAGCACAACAATCCTTGACTTGAAACAATGATAGCATAAGAGTAAAAGACCATACCAAAGTCAAGAAAGACGCTAAGACATTCCACCATAAAAGTTAGAAACCATTCATCCAAGGCTAGCACCTCACTCCTCCATCAACCATTCATCAAGATAGCCATAAACAAGTGCACAAAAGACTAAAGAAGCCAAGTGTAGTGAAAATTTCAAATCAAGTCTTCTCACAAGAGGGAGAGTTATGTTTGTTGCCGTCCTTATACACACTTGCAAACGTGGAAAAAGTCTCAATCCACTTAGTGTGTCCTTGGAGGCACAATGCCTAAATCCAAACCCACTGTCACCTCGATTTGGATTTCTTTCGTCTAGGCTTACTCTTAGGGAAGCCAAGGGGGGTAGACCCTAGTTACTATATGAATTATTAGATGAATTCTAGGAGTTAATTTTAGTTTGTTAAGGCAAGGGGGAACTAGCCTATATGAGAGGCAACAATGCAATGCAAACCTTTAATGAAAAACAACCCTTTCCCTAAGTCAACTATGACTAGTGCCTAAGGTTGGGAAATGGGGTCAATTAAAATTACAACAAAGATCTAAGTACAAATCAAAGAATAACTATACAACTTAATACAAATAACTACAATTACAACAAACAAAGAATAGTTAGATGATTATACAATATACAAAAGTACAACTACTTACAAAAGAAATGAAAGAAGCACTCGTCAGATCTATTACACTAGTGAAGCAATAATTGAACTAACACTCAATTGAATTTGTAGATAAGTAAAGGAGATAACTCAAAGATACATTTACCACAAAGTAACAACTCACAACCCTAGCTTGAAGGCCCCAAAGGAGAGGTGCACAACTTCAAGGAGGAATCTAAAGTACTAGTGCACAACTTCAAGGGAACCAAAAAATCAAAAGAAAAGCCTCCAAGATGACTAATGTGCAACTTCAAGGTTACACCATTCAACCATAGAGATGCTCAACTGAAATGTAAATTGCTAGAAAGATAATGCTTGAAAGTAAAGTTGCAGGAAAGTGAAAATCATACACAACTTAGATTAGATTATGAACTTGAAGCATGGGTTGTGTGAGTAAATTTTAAGTTTGAATTAGGTGAAGTGAAGTTGCAAGCCCAAACTAGGTGATTTCCCCTATACTCCTACCGTTTTGGCCAAAATGATTGCTGGGTGCTCAATAAGCAAGGCAAACAAGGCCTTACCCTAGCTCCACAGTTCAACCTGAAAAACTTGGGCGCTCAACAAGGGGGACACCTAGTGTCGTGAGATCATCCCTGATCTAGCATCCCAAGTAGCCTCCACAAGCCCCCTTTTTGGTGGCGAAAGTTGTATCAGTAATGGGTGATCTAATTACTAGATTTATTGATCCTCCTAAAGCTACAAGTAGATTGATTTAGCAATTAAGATTACTTGTGTTGAAAGCTTAAAAACATGAAATAATAAGTGCTTAACGAAAATTTACAAGAAGTAAAATATGCTTCCAAGAGCTTATACAAGAATGAAAAAGGAAATGCTTTTAACTATCATGACATGTACACAATGAACTTGAAAGGAAAGTGAGATTGGAAGCTTAAACCATAAACCATTTAGCATGCAAAACTAGCCTTACGATACTGCATGGGTGTCTAAGCCAATCCTCTTTGCAGGGTGTAGGCACACAGGTAAAGAAAGTAAAATAACTTGGAAAGTAACTACTCTATTTGCAACCTCAATAAAGGCACAAGATGGAGGACAAACCCACTGGTTTTGTGCCCAAGTGGGTGGAATGAAAAACATAAATGAAATAACTTAACTTGAAATGAAAGCAAGAAATCCTAGCCACACAACCTTGCCTTGAGGACAAGTTGGGCAAACTTGAAACGAAATACAAATGCTGAAAATAAAATAACAACTAGCCTTACGATTTTGCATGGGTGGCTAGGCCAAACCACTATGCAAGGTGTAGGCACAAGTAATAAAAAAAACGCAGAAATTTTATCTTAGAGAGAAATGCAAGCCCAAGAGACTCTCTTTGGGCTTGCTTACAATAAAGGAAGAAGAGAGAAGAGTTGGGTGAATAATACCCCAACTTGGGAGGTCTTTCCTTGACGTTTTAGGGCCCCAAATGGGCTGTACCTCCTCCTTTTCGGTTAAGATCTGCAAAAAACCAGCAAACAGAGCTTGCTGAAAAAGCTGCAAAAGAGATCAAAATCTTCAAATATTTTCTGTTAGTTAAAACACAAAATTCCTGTGTAAAAATCAGCAAGTAAATTGTATTGAAATGAACTATTCAAAGGGGTTAGAATATGCCCAAAAGAAGTATGGAAATGTACAGAAAATCAGAACATAAATATTTAGAGGTTGTAAGTGGGTGGAGGGATAAATTCCTAGATCTGAAATCTATCCACAAAACCCTTGGGTAACTTGCAAGTCTTGTGAAACAAAACTACATAAACAAAGAGGATGCGAGTAGATCTAAATGATAAAACAAAATACTTTGCTTAATCCAAATAAATGCTCTCTAGATCTATAATAAGACTATCATAGATCTATCCAAACAAACTACTTTGCTTGAAGTTCCTACTCTAGATCTATAACCAAAGTATACACAAGAAAATAAAATCAAAGCAAGATCACCTCAATAGTAGTTCAAGATTGCATCAAGAAGACTCTCAACACCATGGATCCTCCAAAGATTTATTTATTCAATACCAAAAGGTTGCTGCAAATACTTGCAACAAGCTTTACACAAGAGCAAGAGCAAATGGGAGAAATAGAGAAGAGTGGGAGAGGAGAGGAGAGATTTTGGCATTGTAACAATACACTGAGAATAGATGTCAAATGAGGGAGGGGAGGCTTTGTTTTGTACTTGGGAGCAAAGAGAGACCCCTCTTGGATGCTCTCCAAGTGTCATTTGCTAAGAGTCATTGAGCATCTCAAGGAGGGGCACACTTTTAGGGTTTTGGCTAGGTTTAGGGTTTGAGGGTTGAGTGAGGGGGATAGGAAACACCTTTTTGACATGGTCCATCAACAAAATAGACCAAGGGGGGTGCACTTAGGGAGAAAGGGGATTTTCCCTTTTAATTTTTCATTATGCATGACTTTCTCACCAAGGGGGACACAACTTCCTTAGGTAGAAGAGTGAAATGAAGTGATGGCTAGGTGAGGGGGTGAAATTAAGTTAGGAAAAGTGTTTCTCTAACTTAGGAAAGGGGTTAGGCATCATCTCCCACTCTTTCTCTAACCTTTTTGTTCGTTTTTACAAAAAAATGACATTTCGACTTTGTCAATTAAGCAATTAAATTGCTGACTTGGACTGACTTGGACTCCTCATTGACAATGACCTAGCAAAACTTGTCCAATTGAGTTGAAACTTGGTCCAGGGGTGTAGGGGGTCTTATTCCATTTCTTTTGAGTACTCACACCCCTATCAAAATCCCTAAGGACCTAGTTTTTACATTTTTTCATCAAAAATAATTAAAATTACCATTAATTGGGTAATTTTAAAAAATAAAAAAAAAAACTACTTAGACTTGACGGAATTCCGCAAGACTTTAGGAGATGTCTAGCATGGTCATTTACAATATTCCTAGACCCTAGTCACCCATTGCGCTCAATCATTAGAACACCTTTCACCACTTTGAAGGATTATTGTGGGAGTGAAAAACTCAAGGGTAATTAAAAAGGTTGGTTAGGCCAAATTAATTACTCGAGGAAAAAAAACACTCGATGAAAGGACTTCCCTAATGATAAAGTCCTAGGTAACTAACCTACAATATGATCCATCCAAACCCATTACATAATTATCCCACGCAGGGGAGTGGAAATTCCAGTTACAAAAAGAAGTGCTGAGGCCAAAATTGCCTTGTAGAACCAGTAAGTCTTCAACTTGGTTGCACCATCAGGTAAATAGCATCATGGCACATGGAGTTGACCCCCTAGTTGAAATAGGTGGTCAACAATGTCCAAATGAGATCTTATGATCTCTTATTTATACAAAATTTCACCAAGGTGACTTGTTCATATATTAAGGGGTAAACCACAAGACTAGGGGTCAACAAACCTAATCTTGCCCCGTTTAACAAAGTAATATTAAACAATTCATTTAAAATTTCACTTTTGCACAAATAAAACCCTAATTTTACATGGACGTCATCTCTTTAGGGGATGTTTTTCCACTTGGGACAAGTCGGTGTTGGAGAAGCTATGGTAGGCCTCCAAAGGCCAGATGTCAAGCATCTATGCAATCTCATGACCAAGGCCTCATCCTCCTCAGAACGTCCATGTGTCAATGTGTGGCAACACCACAACCAAACCCTAGACCCCAAGGATGACATCAAGCTAAAAAAGAAGACGTTTGCCCCTCTTGGGCAAATCCTTTGGCATGTGACGGTTGGGCTAGGTCTTCCACATCATCTTCTAGGTCTTCAATATTTCATCTCTGTGATCCGGCATGTGGACCCTTGGCATCCAACATGTGGGGTTGTAGCCCCATGGAAGCCCAAGCTAGGCTTGTTCTCCCAAAACTGTCCACCAACTAGGTCCTGTAAAGACAAATGAGCACGCCCTCCAAGGATCTCAAGTCATAACATCATGATAAGTGAATTCAATCAATAAATGAGCCACCTAAGCATGTGCATCAAAGATCACTATATCAAACAATTAATTGCTCAAGGACACTATGCGACTTGTCAAGCTTGAATATGGGAGGGTTGACGAGGTGTCGTATTGGGTAGATCTTGCCCTAGGTCAAGGAGAGTTTCCAAGAGATCTCTCTCTGAGCGATGTAAAGTGGATGAAATGGTTGGGGTCACGACTCAATGGGCATAGGGCTCATGGCATATAAGGGGTCGTAGTGTCTCATTCATGGGTGCCTTTGTAGAGGGTTGTGTGGTACCTTTGTCCGCAATGGATTTTTTCCAAGCCCATTAATTGTCATTATTTTATTCTTTTATAATTTTAAGGAAAGGTTGATGGTCACTGTCCTGGCGTGGTGACCAGATAATGGCAATGCACCCACAAACACCTAGTGGAAATGAGAAGGCTGGCTCGTGATGAGACCCCCTTTCTCTCAGCCATGCAACTAAGAGCCATTACCTTGGTTTGGTGACCAGATGATGGCAATGTCATACCACTAGATATTCATAAACGTGATAGGTCGGCTTGTGATGAGACCTCCCATCCTTCAACTAACCTTTTAAGCATTCTTTATTATATCGTGGGTCCCCTTTACTCAAAGATAAGCGTTTCACTGCTTTGTTGGGTGATCCCTGGGCGAAGCATCTAGAAAGTTTATATGAGGCTTTTATCTTTTACCCAACAACAACCCCTCTGGGCCTTCAATCCCTTCTTCCCATAGTATGAGGGACAACCCCTTCTTGGGTCAATACACCCTAAAATCCCAATAGATAAGGAAATGGAGGGGAACAATGATGGAAAGTTGTAAGTATGGTTGGGAACGGTACGCGATGGTTCTTTAAGGGAGTTTCTAGTAGCAAACCCATCCCCAAGGAAGACCACTTACTAGGGCACAACGTTAACCTCCAAGGTGAAGTAGGGGAAAAGGCATAATGTCGAAGCATATATCATGAAATCTAGAGCAATCTAAGATACAACATACTCAACTGGCTTAAATATTGAAATGATGCTCACCATAATACTGACTTGTACCTCATGGAGCAAGGCCCACTGATTCCGGAAGCCAGCTGATGTGGTGGATGCCATATGGAAATCTGTGACCATTTTTGGTTGTGAGAGGGGTTTCCAACTGTGCAAAAGGGTACTGCTGGTCATGTAGTCTCTCGACACTCCATATCTGCAACCTGAGGGCCTTGAGACATAATCTCCTTAGTTATCCACAAAATGGGGATAACATTGCAAACCGCAGGTATTGTTCTTGGCCATTTTATACCCAGTGCTAGAATTCAAGTCGACCCAACAAAAATAACAGTGATATCAAACCTCCCAATCCTGAAATCTTTAAAAGATGTAAGAATCTTTTTAGGACATGATGGTTATTATAGAAGATTCATATAACATTTCACAAAAATAGCCACCCCTTTGTTTAAATTAATCACCAAGGATACTAACGTTTTCTAGGATCATTGCCAACATGCTTTTGAAGTACTAAAAGAAAAAATTACGCAAGCACCAATTTTGAGGGGGCCAAATTGGTCTCTTCCATTCCATATTTCAACTGATGCCTCTAATATAGCTCTTGGAGCTGTGTTGGGACAACAGGAGAATCAATCATCCTATGCCATTTTTTTCATTAGTAAGAACTTGACACCAGCCGAGTTAAACTATATAGTCACGGAAAAATAATTTTTAGCAGTCATACATGCAATTAATAAGTTCAGACACTACATCACCGAGTATGAGGTTTTCATTCATACTGATCACTCTGCCATTAGCTACCTATTGAACAAACCTATAACCATTGGTAGGGTAACAAGATGGCTGTTGTTGTTACAGGAGTTTAACATTACTATTCTAGATAGACCTGGAAGGGAAAATTTGGTAGTAGATTTCCTTTCTAGAATTCATAATGAAGGACAAGCAACTCCTGTAAATGATGATTTCCCTGGCAAACATTTTTTTGTTGTGTCTACTAACTCCCCATGGTTTGCAGATGTGGCTAATTATTTGGTTACAGGGAAACTGCTACAACATCTTTCACCCAGTGAAAAGAAGAGGATCGTCCAACATAGTGCTTCCTATTCTTGGGTGGGGGGGGGACCTCTTTCAGACAGGACCTGACTTGATTATCAGAAGATGTGTCCGTGAAGACGAAGTGTTTGATATATTGAAAGCTTGTCACGAAGAGCCATGCAGAGGGCACTTTGCCGACAAAAAAAACATCATATGAAGTTCTCTATTAAGGATACTACTGGCCAACCCTCTTGAAGTACGCCAAACAATATGTTCAGAGCTGTGACGGTTATCAACGAATGGGCCACCTAGTACGATCTGACGAGATTGCTTTACAACCCCAGGTAATGATTGAGCCTTTTGAGAAATGGGCTCTCGATTTTGTTGGGTCGATTGTTCCTGCATCGAAAAAGAAAAGGTATATCTTAGTTTGTACTGATTATGTGACCAAGTGGGTAGAAGCCAAAGCTCTTTTCCGTGCTACTGAACGTGCTGATGTTGATTTTCTATTTGAAGATATTTTTACCTGTTTTGGTGTGCCAAGAGAAATTGTAACAGATCAGGGAGCACAATTCACATCAAAGCTGGTACATGCCATCACCGAGCAATATCAAATCAAGCACCAAAAATCTTCCCCTTACCATCCACAGGCCAACGAACAAGTGGAGTCCATAAATAAGGTCCTTGAAGCAATTCTGACCAAGACAATACAACAACATCACGAGGGTTGGGTAGATAGGCTTCCAGAGGCACTGTGGGCCTACAAGACTACAAGGAGGAATACCACCGGACACACCCCATATGAATTAGTGTATGGAAAGCAAGTTCTCCTTCCAATAGAATTTCAAGTGAAGACCTATAGAGTAGCAACTCAACTAGGTATGGATCTTACATAGGCACAACAACAAAGGATGATTAAGCTAAATGAACTAGACGAAATACGTCAAGACGCCATCCAACAGACCACCCTTGTCCAGCAGGAGAGAAGTAAGTGGCTTGATAAATTCATCCGGAAGAAGCAGTTTAACCCAGGTGATTGGGCTCTCCATTTTGATTCCAAGTTTAAAAACTTTACAGGAAAGTTCACCACACCTTCGCTGGGCCCATATGAAATTGTAAATGTCTTTGACAATGATTTCGTGAAGATTAAGACCATTGATAAGGAAGGGATATCCTTCTTAGTCAATGGGCATCGACTAAGATTGTACAAGCAACCTGTTAGCTGAGAAGAGTTTGTGCAATGTATTCAACAACAATCTGGGATGGAGGTATTAAGCAGGGAAGATTCTCAACCTGCTGCAACCTCACTTTGATTCATTTCTTTCTTCTTTCTTCAACTAAAATAAAATAAAAATATTATAAAAAGAAAAAGAAAAGGTAAAGAAAAATAATAATGTCCTTTTGTGAAAACCAGTTTTATGGTGCACTTGGACATGGAGTTTGCTTGAAAACAAGGCAACTGGTGGGCAAATGTTCTCCATTTTTTAAATAAAAGGGAGACTGTTGACTATAAGATAGATAGGTTTGGTTTGTCCCAAAAAGAGGAAGTTTTTCTATGCCTAATATTTCGACAACAGTACCAGCAGGAAATGATTTGGGTCTTTGAAAAGCCTTCTCGTTACAGAGCTTGGGATAACCATCCTTGTTGTCTTAACACCACAGTTGGCAACCATCTCCACTGGAGTTAAATTTTCGTGTGTCAAAATCTTCATCAGAGGTTAAAAAGTTTGTAATAAAGTTCTGCATCTAATATTGTTGTAATTTTGTACTATGGTCCTGTTATCCCCACTTTTTAGGGATAACTAGGAGATCATGTCTCGAGGCCCACAGGTCCTAGACATGTAGTAGCGAGAGCAGGATTGACCTTAGCATGGCCCTGGAGGGCCCACCTTTTCTTCATTCATCATCTTTGTCTTGTCAGCAACAACAATATCCATCACCATCGGCTTGGTCCTATATCAGAAGAGGTTCTTGCTCCATGAGGTAATTGGTTCAGGTATCATGGTATGTGTCACTTTTGATCATTGAAACCTTTAAATATATGCATTTGATTCCTTTTATCTCTAACAACTGCTTGGATCTTACATTAGCCCACTTGACCATGCTTGGGGAAATTGACAGGGTGCCCTAGCTGTTAAAATGATGTAACTGCAAAGTGTATTCTTCTTATTATTTGATATATTATTCATTGGATCAATCCCCATTGTGGATTGATCATGTCGACTATTGTAAAAGGACCAAATCCCCTTTTGCGGATTGGTCATAATGTAATTGTAAAAGGCAAAAGAAGAAGTCGGCCCCAAAATATATCAAGAGGCCCCGAAATATAATAAAGGTGGTTATAACCACCCAGTTGGAGAAGTCGGCCCTGCCAGTGAAGAGACACTTCACACGTGCCAGTCTTGTATAAATAAGGAGGCTAGCGCCTCACTTAGACACACAACTCACTTGCTCATTTTGAGAGACAAGTTTTGGAATTGCAGTTAGAGAAGAAGGAGAGAGAGTGGGGCATCTTTGGGAGAGGATCTTCTGTATTAGTTTGAGTTATCTCTTGGCATTGTATTGGCTATCTATAATAAGGAAGTTTTGCTGGGTTTTCTTCCCCTAGAGGGTTTCCCAGGATAAATGCTGTGTCTCTTGTGATTGTGTATTTCTCAGTGATCTTGTCTTATGTTGATGTTATCTATTGAAATGCCAAGAACTATAATAATGGCTTAAACATTAACATGGTATCAGAGCCAAGCTGAAGAGAGCATCTTTCACAAGAGAAAAGTGAAAAACGTCACTATTACTGTACATGGAAATTAGGGCTTTTTGTTGGTGAGGTATTTCAACCCTAAAACCATCTAGAAAAGTGCGCTCTCCCCCAAGGATCATTTTGGCACCTTCAGCGCACCTTTTCAGTGGCTAGATCTCTCGGAAAGTGAAACCCTAGCTTCACAAAGTACCAGAAAACCAGAGTACTAGAAGTACCAGAGTACCAGAAGTACTAGAGTACCAGAAAACCATAAAACCAGAGTACCAGAAGTACTAGAGTACCAGAAGTACCAGAAAACCAAAAGCACCAGTCCAGAAGTCCGCAGATCAATTTTGAGGGGGTAACAGTTGGATTTTCAAAAATCTGACTGCACCAGCTTACTCGCCTTAGCTCAGCGCATCTATCCCCTGGATTAGAATTTCAAAATTCAAAGTTTGAAAAATTGGGGTTTCCTCATAAAACCCTAAGTTGCAGTTGCAGTCTCAGAACCAGTTGCAGTTGCAGTACCGGTTACAATTGCAGTCGTACTACTAGTTGCCGTCACCCTTGAAGTTTTTAAAGAGTTGGTAATGATTATCGTTGCTGCTAGATGGTGCCACCACCTGCAAATGCTATCAGAGGTATGTACTCACATATGTTTAAATGGTTAAACTGTAAAGAGTATTTGCAGGAGAAGGGATATCTTGCCATAGATCCAAAAGGATCTCAAGATCCAACACATTCAAAGGAATGATGCAACCAACACATTCAGAGGAATGATGCAACGCAGGTGTGATTATTCTGATATGCATCTTATTTGTTATGACATTATTTTGATCAGTGTTGCATGTTGTAGCTATGACCAACATTCTAACCCTTGATCAAAATCTGAGTCAAAGTATTAGATGGATTAAAAGTTGAGATCATAGAACTTATCCTCTAACCCAACCTTCTGTCAAGATAGCGTATTGTCTTAGTACAAAAAACAGGTTGAAGAAAGCACTCGTTGAGATAGCAGTCTTTGTAAAGTATCATACTTGATAGCATGTGAGCATATAGAGATAAATGCTTAACTTAATCATTTGTCTGATGCAACTAACACCTCCTCTAGGAAGAATCTCGTGTGTTAGTTCCAGGTTGCCATGGAGGAATGTTTGATCACAACACTATGAGAGTGTTGACCTCACTTTCGTATTGTATTCCTTACCTTTAATCTTTGCTTCAGACAAGTTACAAGTGATAGCTCTAAAGGAGCTACTGTGATGATTGTTCGTGCTATTACCTTATATTATCAAAAGGATATTACTCTTGCTTGCTGTTGTGTTGACCTTGTTCCAGGTCACAGGTAATAACCTCGAGGAAGCAATAGTGAAGGTTGCAGAAGGCAACGTGCTAAAGGAGAAAACTTAAATGAAGCAATCATCATTGGAAGTGAAGAAAATGGCTTGTATAAACTAAAGGGTCACTCAAAGGCTGCCATGACCCACGACATTGAAAACTCATGTGAACTTTGGCATAGAAGATTAGCTCACATCAACTACAAGGCGCTACCATACATATGCAAAGCGGTCACAAGTTTACCAGAACTCAAGGTTGACCATGAAGACGTATGCAATGGATGTGCACAAGGGAAGAACATCAAGAACCCTTTTCCGAGGAGAGACATCAAAGCAAAATGAGTCCTAGAGCTCATTCATTCAGATGTATGTGGCCCAATGCCATCGTCCTCCATTAGTGGTGTTCAACAAGTTCAAGGAATTCAAAGCCTTGATAGAGAATCTTTCTGAAAGAAAGATTAAGATACTCAGGTCAGATAATGGAGGAGAATATACCTCAAAAGAGTTTGTGAACTTCTGCAAAGATGTTGGGATCAAGAGGGAACTCACTACTCCCTATAATCCCCAACAAAACG